>SCLH01079824.1:22438-38306 GCA_004367855.1 Oikopleura vanhoeffeni
ATATGGATAAAAATAACAAAATAGCGCAAAGATCAGCTCCGCGAAATAAAAAAAAAATTCCCGAGAAATTTTTATGAAATACTGCTCAGTGATTGGTAAACGTTTTTACCAGCCGTTCGCAGTATTGAAAAAAATAATTGCAACGAACGGCGGTGCCAATAAAATTGAACTACGTAATAAAAAAGAACTTAAAAAAATCAAAATTGCCAATAAAAATGATAAAATAAACTTTGACGTCATTATTCTACGTAATAAAATTTTACCCTGGACTTCAAATTCATTTAATTTGAATAGCAAACCATAACGATCTTACGAAATTTGAGCCAAATATAAAGTTGACAATTTTTAGGTAAATTTACGAGAAAAAATTTTAATGAGTTTTCAATGATCCATCACTTCCGGTTTACCCGAAGAATTAAAACGGCTTATAAAAATCAGTTATATAATATTAGGGGCGTATTCATGTCCAAAAACTGAAAAAATTTGGTGAAGATCGAACTCACACTTCGTTTGACGAAGTTGAACGTAAAATCTTATTAGCCAAGTAATCTGTATTTGAGCGAAGATAACAGTAAAAAAATGAAAAAAAAATTTGACTATAACTTTCGAGACAACATAGTCGGGTTTAGTTGGAAATGGATGTACAGTGAAAAGTGTATTTTTATATTTTCCCAGATAATAAGTTATGTTAAGAAATTAAAAATATAAACGATCGCAAGAATGATCACTTTGATTGAAGAAAAAAAATTAATTTTCACATATTTTTTTCTTTCATACATCGCTCTGAAAAAATGTACCAATCGGCAGGACTTATGGCACCCCCTTTAAGGGAGTGGGTGTCGCTGATTTGGGCCTCTTCCAAGGTCATTTCCCGCCAAACTAGCAAAGGTGATATTCCAAAAACATTTGTTACTAACAGAACCAACCTTCGCGGTAATTTTGAATTTAACAGTAATCTGATACAATCCCACCTACGCCGACACCTACGCTTTTAAAAAGCTTCTTAAAAAGACACGCAGTTCGTACCTAATCCTTCAATTTTCATCATTTTTTTGTGTGAGGCTCCGGAGAAGCCTAACAAATAATGCAAAATTGCTTTTGTTTTAAAATTTTGCTTTCGGCGGCCAAAACAGCCAAAAAACGAAAACAAAAATTATTGATTTATTNTATGGCGGCGCTATTTTTTGCTTACCGATTTTTGTTAAGTTTTTTCTTACAATTTAAAATTATAAAAATTGGCGAGCCAAAAACACCGCCACCGAATTTTATATTTAAATCATCTGACTCTGCAAAAATCGCTTATTTTCATATCCTAGAACGGTTGTTATCTATTGTCAAAATTGAAAAAAAAAATATTGTTAGTGTGATGGTTTCTTGGCATGTAGTGTAGCCTATGCTTAGGGACCGGCAGTTGGGGATTTTGATGGTCTCTAGAATTGACTAAACAGTCTTGATTTATAGTAAATGGACCACGCCCGATTTGATGGTGACAAAAAAATGGTTTATTTCTGAAAAATACTCAAATTTTAAAATTTTGCTCTCTAGCGGCCCCTGTTGGCATTTTTTAAATTTCTAACGGTCATTTTCGTTTTCCCTGATATCGATTAACTAGAAAAAAATATTGTTGAAATTGGGTACCTTTTCAAAAAATCGAATCCCCAGCTGACGCGTCATCACGGTCCCTACCTATGCTAGATTTTGGGTGCTAGAATTTTAATTATAGTTTTTAAACCTTCAAATTTATACATTTTACTATTAACCCCCGCAAAGACCCCTTAACGCCCCGCCAGATGTCCCGTCTCGCCGTAGGAATACTTCTACTAGTGAAGTCTCGTCCAATGGGTCCTCCCAGGCGCCAAATTCACCACCAATTCAGCCAGCCAGGCCGGTTCAACCACCGAAAAAACCAGAACCAACGTATATGGATCGCAAGATAAAACCGTCCGCCGCGGTTGTGCCCAAGGTCCATATGGGCGCAGGGCTTTCGAAGATTTTCAATGGTTGCCCTCTTAAAATAAATTGCGCCACCTCGTGGGTGCATCCAGAAACTGAGGATCAATTCATTCTTTTTGGCTGTGATGAAGGACTTTATTACCTAAATTTAGAGCTGATTCATGAAGAGGAAATGGTCAGACTTCTCCAGCGAAAAATCTCGTGGCTCCTTATCACTGAAAACACTCTTATCACTTTGACTGGCAAGAAAAATCCGCAGCTTTACTCGCATGAACTCCTGGGCCTCATCGAAAAGACGCAGAAAAATACAATTAAACGCATTCCGGAGCAACTGATACCGAAAAGATTTTCGATAACGCGGTCGATTCCGGATACGAAGGGGTGTAAAAAGTGTGATCATGTCAAAAATAACGGAGAAATATTTCTTGCAGCAGCTACGCAAAATAGGAAGGTGAAAGATTTTGTGCTTGAGCACTGAAGCCAATATCATATTGTCAATATCTCACTGTTATTTTTTGTGTGGGAATATCTTTAGCACGTAAAATAGCAAATTTCTAACTTTTGAACTTTCCATATCAAGAAAAAACATCTGGGCAGAATTCAAGGTGATAAAAAAATCGGATTTTACCCTTAATAATACCGGTTATTGATTTAAAATACCAGTAGCAAATTAGAACAAGCTGGACAAGGTTAACCTGCTGAAGCAAACACTGTTTTCTTGTTCACCTGGAAATTTGATAAACTTAAAGAAATTCTGGGAAAATCCAACTGGGTTTTATATGCTGAAAATCGAAATAAGTGCTCATTGTGAGGGTCCAAAAATATTTTTTTCCTACCCGGAATCTTTTTTATCCACAGGTTAATAACCCCCGTTCTTTAGGGTCAATTATTTTATGATGGTACAGTTCTTAAACGGACAGCCCCACTGGAAAATTTTTGCCAAGACTTTACATGGACAGAGTAACGGTTTTACCTGTCCATGTATTATAAATTATACATTGTAGACCGTTTTTACACTAGAATTATTTTTTTCAACACTTTAAAAATTTCAAATTTTCCGATTTTATTATCTTAAACAACATACGGTATGTTACATACGTGATCAATTCATTGACGTATTACCGTATGTATGGGATGCGCAGCGAGCAAATTTTTAACTTTGGAACGGTTGCTATCAAAAAAAAACGGAAAAAATCTTGGGCAAAATGAAAAAAAAGCAAACATCCGATTTTTTACCGGTAAAAATGCCGGTTTTTTATTCAAATTGGGGCGGAAAACTGGGGTTTGCTGGAGAATTTTTTTTTAAAAAAAAATTAGAGTCCGACAGTCCTTCGAAATGACCAAAATTTTTTTCAAAATGTAGCAAATTTTTTTGTGACAACGGCCCTACGTCTGAAAAATCAGATAAATGGAGTTTTATATGCTAAAAATCGAAGTTAGTGCTCTGAATGGGCGTTTAAACATTCATTTTCTGACCACTAGATGGCCAAAAACTTTTTTTTTCTGCCTGGAATCGTTTTTCTGGGTCAACAACAGTTTTACCGCTGCGCACCCTACGTATGAAACGATTTAAAATAAAACTTGCTTATAAATAGTTTCATTCTGAACACACAATTATGGTGCTTGAAAATATTCACGAAAAAAAGTTAATTATAAAACTCCAGCAATATTTTTTAATGATATTAAAATTTTAACAGTAGATGCGGTTTTTATGCTAATAATTTGGCTTAATACAAATGTGCCAGTAATTATTGTTCGAAAGTCTAACACCCAAAACAGTATTATCCTACTTCAATGGCACGAGCCACTAAAAAGATTTATGATTCTGAAACAAGTGGAAGTCGCCGTCCCTGATGACTCGCCATTTCGTCTATTGGTTCGCCCAAAGGCACACAATGAACAAGGACAAGGTGGTGACCTACCGTCGGTTCTAATCGCGGTTAACCACGCACAGCATGCCAATCAGTTAGGGATATGCAATTTTTAAAGAAATTTAAAAAACTAAAATGATAAAAAATTTATTTTATTAAAAACTTTTTCATTTTGGAATTCCCAAAAACATGACCACATTCGGACGATTAACCTAAGTTTAGATTTTTCTAGAAGAGTATTTTATCTCGGTGAGAAAGCTTGTAACTGGCACATACGATATTTTTAAATTTTGATTAGCCTACAACTTTCAAAGCAACATGTGAAGGATTTTATGCCCGGAATCGTTTTTTTCTGGGTCAATAACCCCCGGGAGGCCAAGGAATTTGTATCAACTACTGTAGTTTTACCGCTGCGCACCCTTAACATGTGGCTACAAGGCCGTTTTCTCTATCTTTGTTTTTTTACCGTGAATTTTAATGGTTTTTTTTTTTGGAATCAGATATTTTCCGGTAAAAAACGGAAATCGAAAAACGGCTCTGTAGCCACATGTACCTAATATGTTGATATGTGACATGTTGTGTTGACAGTTATAGAAATACCCTTCTTCAAAAATATAATATAACAATGTAGTAGGAACGTCATAGGGGTAAAATTCGTAAATAATCACGATTTTTCACATTCTGAAGTTTAGAATCTAAACTACATGTACCATAAAAAATTTCTAACAAAGTTTTAAAATTTCCCTTTTCTAATGTTAAATTTATTGCTCGGATAAAGGGTTTAAAAATCTTTTCAGCTGATTTTTGTGAAGTAAGATACGAAAAAAAATATTATTATAGTGCCTATCCCTTAACACAGTACCCCATGTTTATCGTAGACATGAACCGAAACGGACCAACAGAATTTAACCTACCGGATGAGCCACAATTGCCGATTCGAATCGTTAATCAGCTAGAATACGACACGATCCTTATCGGTTTTGATAAATGTGTGAAAATCATTTCAAAGCACGGCAAGCTAAAACCAACGCGAAAACTCCGCTCGGAAATCACTTTTGACTTTGAGATAGACGACGCGGTCTGTCTACCAGACAGTGTCCTTGGATTTCATAAGCATGGGCTGCAAGGTCGAAGTTATAAGGACGAATCCGTCACGCAGGAGTTAAATGACCCTAATAAAACTTTTAAGCTTTTGTGTGGGAAAGGGGTTATTGTTCTAGAAACTAAAACGACCGCGAGCGACACTAGTGATATCTGGCTGGTTACTGGATGCTATTAACTTTTTTACTGCGTAGGTTTTACTTCTCAGCAGAAGAATTTGGCCGCTTGGCAGTAAAACTATAAAAAAATTCATTTTTGAAAATAGCAGCGGTATCTTTGGCATTTCAGACGTTTTTATGCGACAACTCTAATCAGGGGAACCATTATTTGTGGGGGAGACACATGACTATCTATTTGGATCGAAAATGCCGTTGAATCGCCAACGCAAAACCGAGCTCAGAATATGGCCCCTTATAAGTATTGTATATACGATTTTTTTAATTGCATCAATAACGTAAAAAAACATTTCCTTCCTAAATATATCTTTATCTTAAATTTAACACCAATTTTCTTGGTCGCCATTTATAAATTTATGACCGTCAACTCAGTTGACTCAACTGTCAATCAAATTAGGGTGCCGCTTTTGATACTAATCTCTGGCGCATACCAGGTCAAATTCTGACACGACCCATTTTAAGCATGAAAAATGACAAAACTGAGAAAAGTTTGTGTAGACAAGTGCGTGCACCAAGTAGATAACTTTTAAATAGTTTCGTTGCAAAAATGCATTTTTTCTAGTTTTACTGCCAGCCCATTTTAAACTAGCTTCCGGTCACACTTCCGGCCCCTTTCTTTCTACTTTTTATTTTAAAATCAATTTATATAATTTTTCAATAAAAAATTCAGCTTATCGTCTGTAATTTGTGCCTTTAACCCACGCATTAATTCTCGAGGACCAATCAGCCAACCAGATTTAGTGATAAAGAGGGATCTCGGGCACGCATTTCAGAATTATTTTTTATCAATCAGAATTTTAGAAAAATACCCCCTCTTCTGGATACATTAAAACTAAATTTTTAAAAGATCATGTTGGGTTTCTGTTTTGTACTTTTTTAGAAAATTCATTTAACTAATTTCGATGAAAAAATTAGCAATTTTGAAGGGTTCTGAATATTATTTGTCGAAACGGTTTCTTAAATTAATTAAAAATGGGAATTTTTTCAGAAATTATTGTTTTTGTTCATTTTCATAATTAAAAGTATTTCATCACATGCTGATCTATATAAATTATATTACTATTTGTAGTCTTCTGTTACCCTTAGCTTTTCAAAATTTTATTTTTTATATATTATGCTGTAAATAAAGAGTCGGAATTAATCATTTGGCCACATGGTGGTGCTAGATGGTGTACCTTTATATTTGTGGTGTTTTATTAAGAAATCATAAATTAAAGCTTCTTGAATTAGCCGCGATCTTGTCTTAAAAGAAGCATACAAGGTGAAGTTATAGGGCTGAACCGCTGTTAATCAAATTATAAATTCAACCGGCCATTTATTCCGCCCTTACATTTTAAATAAAATTTCATCTTGAAATTTTTGGAATTATATTTGCAATAAAATTATTCGAAAAAACTTACATTAAAGAACTTCAAAAGACGTAAAAACTAATTATAAATTTATTTGGATCTCTATAACATAAAAATTTTAGTCAAAATTTAAATTTTCAGTGAAATTTTAACCTTTTTGAAACCATCTTTTTTGTCTTCATTTCAAAATTACGTTGGTAGTTGGTTTCTAATAAGCTCCCACTACCTCCTTAATATATCAACAAAATCCCTGTTCGTTACATGAGAATGTTCAAGTGGCTACATAATAAATGTGCCAATTGATTATCTTAACCCCTAGCTGTCAGATGCTTCATTTTTTCTCGTTTCTCAAATTTTCTTTAAAAAATATACAAATTACATATCCACTTATATGTATCTGTTGAAGTATATTTATTCAAATAAGGGTCGGTTCAGATTAAGTCTTCAAAATTAGTGGTACTTGCCTATTGCTTGTTTTTAGTTAGAAAATGGTTCTCGTTGAAAAAATTAGATTTTTTTTTATTATATTAGTAAGGTCTGTCACAATTTAGATACCTCCGTTTAAAATTCAAGCTCGGAATCGGCACTGATTTCTTTTTTAAATTTCAGGTTTATCATGTTCTACTGAACCACAAATTTTTGGTATTTTTTACCAGTTTAGCAAACAGTTTTACGTTAGAGCTATTTTTGAGAAACCGGTAAAATTTCAGAAATAAAAAAAATCGGCTCAGTAGTCCAATAGGCAATGAACATATCTATCTGGAACAAAACAATTTGAAAAGATCGTATTTACCGATTCCGAGGTATATTGAAGTGAAAATGAAGTATTTAAATTGCAACATACCAAGGCTTATCTAAAACGTTTTGTCAACCTCATATAATTTTTTTATTACAACTTTTATTGACTTTTAAAACAATCCCTTCAAGTTCAATTTTAGTGAGAGGGTCATTTTACAGGTCAGCTAAGTTTTCACTTTTAATGCAGATTAATTAACATTTGAATACGATAGAAAAGTAAATGGTAAATCAATGTAAAAACTAATCAGTTCGCTTATTTCCCCGTCTTAAATACCGCCTTTGCTGTTCAAAGAAATGATCCCTAACTTCCTCCACATAGTTATTTCATATTTAGTACAGTAAAGTGTCGTTAGTAGGAAGCGTCCTAAGGATTTTAAAAGTACTGTCCTACGAAAAGTACCCTACTGTTCCATAAAAATACACCATGGTACGATAAGTATGTAACAGATGTATCATACCAAGGCATATTTTTAAAGTACAGTACTTTTAAAACCCTTAGGACGCGTCATACTAAAGACACTCTACTGTAAATTCAACTTTGGGTCATATTAAAAATCGTCTCAATCTCACGGAGTCAAATTATAACCCAATTTTCAAACCGATATTTTAATCAACTGACCCACAATTGAATTTTGTGGTTTTAAATTAATTGTATGGACAATATATTTTTATGTCAGTTTCAGTCTCCTTTTTAGTGTTTTTTTAATTAATTTTCGGCGGTAGTATTTTTCGCTTACCAAATTTAATTTTAAATTCCAAAAAATAAATTGTGTAAACAAAAATACCGACGCCTTAATTTTCCGTTTTTCGTTCGGGTGTTTTTTATGGCCAATAGTCTCCACTGAGTACACCTGACATTTTCAAAAATTAAGCCCCATTTTCCTAATCTATAGATATCTCGCCAGAAATTGCTTTAGCTAAAGTTTGCATTAGTTACAGCTGCAATTGGCTTTTTAACTCACATACGATGAATTTGTAGTATTTGGCCAATAATAGCTGTTTGTATTAGAAAACATTGTTTTTACAGTAGATTGAAGCTAATAGAACAAAACCATACAAAAAATCGTAGTGCTAAAAAAAATTAAGTACGCATTTTATACCGCTGCTCAAAAAGCTTCTTTTTAAATGCCCCTTTTTTAATCGGTATAAAACGCGAACCACCTGCGAACCAACTCAATTTTATACCTACTCATAGATTCTTAAATTTGAATGTATTTTGCGTTTAACTAAGGTAGTTTTTTAGGTCACCCCACCCTAGTCATGACGATTCCGGGAAAACCATAGGCTATATCGAGAAACGGTTGATTTGACATCCGGTTCACCGTATATAAACCGGAATGAAATTTTTCGGTAGGTTCGAATCTCGATGGGCCCAAAAAATTTTTTCTTAAAATCATCCGGAAAGTTAAATTTTTTATGTTTGTTTATTTTTATATCACGATTGTCTACACATTTACTGCTTGAACTATATTTTTGATGAATTCCGTGAAGGAAAAAACGAGTTTCGATTTTTTTTTCTCAAATTGTATACTGAAAATGCCAATATAATATATCTCCGGTTATCGGTGAACCGGTAGTCCGATGAAAAAGAAAAAAATCCTTACAGCTTTTTTAGTTGGCAGTTGAATGCAAAAAAACGTTTCTCGATATCGCCTATGGTTTTCCCGTAATCGTCATGACTAGGGTTTTTTAGTAAGGATGGTTTTTTAGATTTTCTTAAAGCCTAATTTTCTGTGTTAATGGTGTCTATTTGTAGAATTTATATTTTCCTGGTATTAGCGTAGATCTGGAAAGTTTCTAGAGTATCCAAGGTAGAACAAAAACTCTAATTTAAGTATTTTTTAACGCACAGGCGACTATATTTACAAATCTCGCTCTTCATTATTTGACGTTTGATTGAGTTCAATATTTTTTACCTCGAAACTGAAAATATCTCGATTTGTAATCGGCATCTTTTTGTTTTTTTTAATCCACAGGCTCTTTAACCCCTAGGCTCTCACTTATGCTTTTGGCGATTCGAGCTATTCAAACGTTATTCTGCTCAGATAAACATAAATAAATAACGTAGCCATTATATGGGGTGTCAATAAATTTCACAAATTTTTTTTCGAAATGAAATTCCAGAAATCCTCTTCTGAAACTTATCGCCTTCATTAATTGGACATGAAAATGCAAAATCGTTACTTAATAGTTGGAGGGGGTGTATTTCAAAAAATCAAAATCGTTGCCATTTTATTTATCTGTTACATTTGTGTTTTAATGTATTACATATGTAAATTTTTACTTCATATGTTGCAATTTTACTTTTTAGTCTTATCGTTTGATAATCATTTCTTCTGTGGTCTCTTTTGTATAAAATTTAATATACTAATAAACAAAATATATTGAAAATTTTCATTTGTTTTTTCTTATTCATTGGTTTAGGTATTTTTTTTTAATGCGACAGATTTGAGTGTGCCACCACAGACAAACCGTATAAAACGTTTTTTGCATTCAACTGGAAACCAAAAAAAGCTAAGGCCAAATTTTTTTGATTTGTTTTTGCACTACCGGTAATTCTCGGTTTGAACCGGTTATTTGCGATTTCTCCTAAGTAAATGATATATCGTTCAAATTTCAATAGAGAATTCTTTAACATCACAAATTTTGATATTTGGCATACCAGAACGTCCGGTTTTAGGGAGAAATATGACTCATCATCGAAGAACTCCATTTTGTCATTATGAAAAAACTTAAGAAAACTTAATTTTTAGAATTTTATTTCCAGCCATTAGTCTTAGAATTTCTTCTTGTTTCATTTCATACCCATATTGGGTTATTTTCTGTCATTTGAAAATCTTAAATTTTGAAAAAAAATTAACCTACAGTATGTAAAAAAATTGTTCGAGACTAAAAGCTCTAATTTCCTCTGGATTGAAAGTAATTCTCCTGCCAATTATAGGTTTTGATCCAGAGAAATTTCCCTTGTTGGTCTCGAACAATTTTTTTACATACTGTAAGCTTTTTTAGTTTCCAGTTGAATTCAAAAAATCGTTTTTTGATATCTCATACGGTTCGTCTGTGGTGGCACACTCAAATCTGTCGCATCTAAAAAAACTACCATAGTCTTATTAGAAATAATTTTTATTTCAAATCTAAAAGAAATGTATCAATCAAAGTTTATATTCTGAATATATCATGAACTAAATTTTAGAAATGCCTAAAATTCAACTTTGAGAGAAATAAAAAAAGGGAATCAAACTTTCGAAATAACTGAAATTTGTAACTGATACGTCGGGTTTTTTTATCACTCTGAAATTCACCAATGAGATATTTCGGAACTGGTACATAGGATCTTTTTGAGATCTAGGGCCATAAATTATGGCCCATAATATAACTTTATAAGCTGCGTACCGCCGAGTCGAGTCTTTTTATTTCGGCTTTTAACCGGTAATTTATCAAAAATTACCGGTAATCAAACGGAAATAAAAAAATGGTCATAGTATGAACCATACAGTTTGTTATTTTTAGCATGGCTCAAAAATATCTTATGTACCAGTTCAGAACTATCTCGCCAGTTTGAAGATCCTAAAAACCGCCAAATTTAGATGGAAATTTGTATTCGAAATGCCTGTGATTTCGTTTTTTGCCAAATAAAATTAGTTTCCGTCTAACATACACTGAACTACAGCGCCTTTTATCGAGAATGTAAATATCAAACTTTTAAACCTAGCTGTTCAACCATTTTGTTTTCAGAAACATTAGTTTTTTAAAAATACCAGCTAGCGGCAAATCAGATTTTTATTATCTCATTAATGGGGTACCCCTCGTGAATTGAGGGTAAAACGTCAAATTTTCACAATTTATTTTCATTGTTGCTCGCTAGGTTTCAACCCTATTACAAGCATTTCGAAAAAAAATCATCTTGATATTCATTTTCAGTGATTATGAGAATTTTAGGATTTTTGAGAAAAAATACATCACTAATCAAATATTCATTGTCGTGTGGGGTAGTTTTCCGTGGTAGTTCATATTAATTGCTCTATGTGTAGGTTAGAAGAAACGCTCGCAGGGCGATGGATTCCAGATTAGTATAGACTATACAGTATAGTCAATACTGTATAGTAAAATCAACTACATAGTTTCCAGATCGAGTGTTGAAAATTATTTCTCCCCCTTATTAATCACTCGCTTCTATAAGCAATTCAATCGGATAAAATATTTTGCGGGGAGACTTGCGCGCCTGTAATTGGCGCCTTTTAACATTATTTCCCGGCTCACTTTTATGACGCCTTTTGCATCAAAAAACTGAAGCCGGCGAAGTGTATTGTGTCAACTTTCATAGATTTCGTCTTTTTTTTCTAGAATTGCTATTTGTCCCCAAAAATTTTAATCTCCAAAATTTAGTGATATTTTTTCAATCTTTAGAATGAGTTGGAGTTCTTGGACTTCATCCATTAAACAAATTGCCAAAGAGGCGCAGCGTGGGATCGATTTGGTCCTTGACATAAACGAGCAAGAAGCTGCGGCTGCGAAAAGGGAGGCTGGCGCTTCGCTCGATGCGCCCAACGAATCGTTGAATGATGATGAACTTGAAAAGGAAAATTTTAACTTCGAGACACCCCAAGAAACAATCGAAATCGGCGCCGAAAATAATCAAAATCACACTCTGAAAAAACCGACGACAAATGGAAAATCTGACCACAATGAATGGGGTGACCCCGAGTGGGCGCATAGTTGGTCTGATTCGAAAACACCGGTAAAGGTGGCTAAAAATATAACAAAGAAAAAGTCTGCGAAAACTTCGCCCAGAACGTCTACGAGACGGCAAGAAAAAATACAAAAAGAGGAATCTGTTCAAAATGGACCAACCAACGGTCAAGCAGAACCAGAACCAATCCAAAAAGTCGAAAAACTTGTAAAAACCGAAGAAATCGAACCGGTTGTCCAATCAAAATCCGAAGAAGTACCGGAAATAAACTCTTCCAACCCGAAAGTTAAATCTTCGAAATCGGGAGACAAAACTTTCGAACCGGAAGTAAACTCTATTAAACCGGAAGTGACTCCAGAATTTGAAGATCATTCGGAAAAAATAAATTATTTGACGGAACATTCGGAAAATCTTGGAAATAGTTTTCACAAAATGACACAACAGCTTTACAGTAGAGAACAACAACTGATTTTATTATCAACAACAAATGCTCAACTGCAGGCGGATAATGATGATTTGCTAGATAAAAATAATTATTTGCAAGAACAACTGAAAAATCAATCTATAGCTCAGAAATCGACGACAGAAACACTGAATACATACAATAAAAAAATTGAGCTAGCGTTGTCAAAAATGATTCAAATATTTATAGGACATTTTCTTAAGAAAACCTCCTCATACGGTCATACCCCAAAGCGCATTTTTTGGGAGCTACTGTGAGCGCCTGGGGTTATCGCCACCGAAAAAAACGATTCAAAGCAAAAATAATTTTTTTAGGCCCTCTGGTGGTCAGAAAGTGAGTTTCAAAAACTCTTATTTTCAGCACTAATTTCAATTTTCATCATAATAAACTTATTTTTTTAGAATTTTTATGATTTAACATTATTATGATTTATCGTTAACGACAGTCCCCACAACAAAATATTTTCTATATTACAAAGAAAATTTGCTGGCGGAAGATTCTAAATTTGCTCTAAAATTTCTATACTGTGTCAAATTTTCAGGAGAACACGGAAAACGTAAAACCTCGATTTATGATCTCGACCGGTTGACCGGTAATTTACATATGTTAGAGGTATAAAAGTGCTCTTTACTCCACCATATCGTGTAGGGTGTCAAAACAAATATTGCCAAAAATTTCCCCGTTTGGTTTTCAGAGGGGGGTGCCCATTAAAAAAAAGTTAAGGTTACTAAAGTAAATAGACATCAGATATTGCTGAAAATAATTTAAAATAACTTTAGTTTATCTTTAAACATTGGCTGAAATTTTTTTACAACGATACATTAGAAATTGAGTGATGAATTACACAAAACTTCTACCCAGTTAAAAGCAGCAAAAGATCAGCTCGCGACCAGTTTCTCCAAAAACCATGTAGACGAAATGTTAGCTGAAAAGACAGAACAAATAAACGGACTTATGGAAGAGGGTGAAAAACTATCAAAGCAACAGTTGACATTTAACACAACTATTAAAAAATTGAGAGCTAGACTCAAGGAGGCTGAAGACAAATTAAAGAGAACAGAAGATAGAGCAACGAAAGCAGAGGAACATGAGGCGAAACTAGAAGTCGATCTCAAAGAATTACAGGTAAAATATGAGTGGTTATTTTTTTAAGGGGCTTCTAGAATATTATTCCTGGGTAATTCGAGTCTGATAAATCTATTGTGACTGATAAAAAATCGATATTTCGACGTTAAAGTATATTTTTGAAGATTCATCCAAAATTCGTGTATATTCGGAAATATCAATTAAAATATGGCAAAAATTAATTTTCTGTGAAAAACTGACCAGAAAAAGTATATTTTAAACGTGCATCTCCTTTATTGAAGGAAATTAAGATTCTTGTAATTTGTTATAACAATGCGATTAACACGCATATGCGATTAACACGATACTTTTCATAATGAAGGAGCGTGCGGGGTATTTTTGATCATGAGAGATCAACGCAAAATGCCACAAATTATAATCCAAAGTGTGTAAGCATTTTATGCGCTTAAGTAATCTCCTTTCGCTTTAATCAAAAACATTTTCAATATTAAATAAGACACTTTTTTGAACTTTACGAAATTCAGTTTTTTCATTTTCACGACTGACCTAAACGTAAACTTATTATTTCTTGTCCATCAATGGTCCATCTAAAGAAAGTCGGCAATTTCGTTTCCGTGTTATTTTGAAAGTTTCAATCAATTTGTATAATATCTGCTCAAGTTTTTTGCTGCTAGAGAGTAATTGTCTGCGAACATGTTTTTCACCATTTTTGGATGATTCAAAGTGGTTTGAGCTTTTCGAAAAAATTTGAATTTTTGAAAGTTTAAAATTAATCAACGTCGATGATAAAATTTTTCTTGTAAGAAAATTCACGCGTTAATTCGGGCAAAATTTTACTTAAAAAACTAAGGTCAAAAAATTTGATGGTGATTGTTAAATATACATTTTTTTTATTTCAAAAATGTTTATTTGACAAGCCCATTAAAGTTTTATTGCCTTTGATTTTATACTAATAATTTTCGATCTGCAAAATTTTAGAAATTTAATTCAGTACCGTGACTTTTCCTACAAAAAATTAATGGAGATTTTGTAATTTTTGTATATCGTTCCTTCACATTCAAAAAAATATAAATTTGGCAAGCACCATCAATTTTTGGCAGGAGTTTTGAAAATTTAAAATAAAAACTTCAGACAAAAAAAATGATGGCGCTTGTGAAATACGGTATATATTTTAAAATTTTTAAAAAGTATCTTTGACGAGCATCATCATTTGGATTGCCCTAAGTTTTTTAAATTACATTGTGCCCTAATTACAGTATGTACTTTTTTTACTTGCGAAGTGAAAATTGTCTTTTAGGTAATTAGCGGTCAATTAAAATGGCAACTAAGTGGATTTTTATTTTGAAAGCCAAGCTATAGCCGATGTCAAGGGTTTGAAAATAAAATCCACCTAGTTACTTTTTTTTTCATTTGCTTTTATCACCTAAATGACAATTTTCACTTCGCAAGTGAAAAAAGTACATACGTGTATTTTGAAATAGTTTACTTATTGTTCACCAGCAGCCCGACCTTGGACTTATATCGAAAAATGATCCCCACTGGCCTTTTACATCACGCGTCATAACTTTGAGAAAGTGACCAATCACATAACTCGATTGTGACTTAATTGAAGAATCCCGTATTCATTGTCACTTATCAAGTTATGACGCAGTGATGTAAAGGCCCAGTAGGGATCATTTTCGATATACAAACTTACCTAAATACAATTACTTGTAGCTGCCCGCAGTCAATTAAATTTTAAACATCGAACATTTTCAGATTAATAAATAAATTATTACGTGAAAATTTACCTTGTCTCGAAAAGTTGTTTCATAATTTATGTCTCAATCGTTTTATTATAATATTAACGCATTAATTTGAGCTACATTGTTTATTAAACTCAGGCCAAAAAATTTGATGGTTCTTGTCAATATACATTTTAGAAATAAAATGTTTATTTGGCAAGCACCATCAAATTTTTATGGCCTGAGTTTCTTAAATAGAATTTTTCAAAAGTTTTTAATTAACTTGTTCAATCATTTGTAATGAATCTAGGTCTACCATTCACTCAGTTTTTTTACAATTTTTGGTTGTTCGAGATTAATTATAATAACATTAATAATGTTACATTATCATTGATATATTTCATTATATATTTCTAATTTTTAGGTTCTTTATAAGTATGAGATGATAATATGAAACCGAAACAAAAAATGTGCAGTCAAAACATGCTCTAGAAAAAACATTAAAGGTTTTATCAAAATGGGCTTGAACTATCAGCAAAAAAGGTTGTCCATGTTGTACAAATATTTGTTGTTAACTTTTCTGTTTTCTCTAGAAGATGTTTTGCATGCATATTTCTTGTTTCGGGTTTCATAATATTAAGGGGGTGGCATAAGTCC
>SCLH01079824.1:38327-50251 GCA_004367855.1 Oikopleura vanhoeffeni
TTGCTAGGTAAAAATACAAACCAATTGTGTGTTCAATTCAGGGATTGATTGGTTGGTTGGCCCGTCTCACTCTCGTTTTGTATTTGGTTTGTATTTTACCTTGTATTTTTTACCTTGTAATTGGTTTGTATTTTTACCTAGGCATTTTTGATCTACTGTACTCGGAATAGGATATATTAAAAAATGAATTAAAATTTTTATTCGAAAAACTTACAATGAATCTTATTTTTTCGAAATAAGTTAAATGGTTTGAACGGGTTACATTCTGATCAATTTTGTGGACACAGACTATTCAGAATCAAAAAGCACAGTGGTCGGGCAAAATGACATACGTTAACGGTCTATTATAAAAAAATCTTGTTAATAAATTCTTGTTAATAAATTTGATGTCACTACACAAGAATCGTACAATATTGTACAGATCTGTCGTTTTTCGACCAACTAATTCGCTGTTGAACGTTAACCGCGGATTATACAATTGTCTAAATTTTTAATATCGAATTCAGAACTTAATTGAAGCAATCCCAGTTGATTGAGAGCATTCAAAAAAACCAAAACTAAATTCGATTTTCAGCTATCCTATGAAATTTGGTCGACGCTTCATCTTAACAGCTGTAACATTATATAGGCAAACATTTTGTACCGAAACATGAGGGAAAATTACAAATTGTACGGCGATATAGAACATGTCAATTAAAATGTCATAGACGTATATTTTCTGTAAATGAGACCGTTTGAAAACTGGAGAATGATTTTTTCAGAACATCTTTGTCTGACAAAATCACGAATGACATTTATCAACTTACCATTATGTTTAAATAAATCAATCAGTAATGCAGAATTTTCCAAAAATTGAAACTATGTTTTTTGAAAACTAAATCAGACTCATATTTGTCAATGCATGCGTTTTTAGGTGTGTGTGCAGAAAATAAATTTTTCAGAACACCTTCGTCTAACAAAACTAACGATTACATTCATCACTAATTATTATGTATTTAAAAATCCAGTCACTGATGCAAATTATTCAAGATCAAAAACTATATTCTACAAATCAAATCGGACTAATACTATGTCAACGCGTGGGCTTTTAAGGGGGTTCTATAGGCAAAGTGGACCTTTTTGAATTGCTTATTTCTCGCGGCATTTAGACATAGCAAGTGAATAAAACATTCTGTAAAGTTAGTTCGTAATCTCTGGAAGACGTTTTGAATTCATATTTTTAAGATAGTCATGTTGAACCAACCGGTAAATGAGGTAACCAGGAGCAAAAATTTCTTTGAAAAGCTGTATTTTTTTGTCCTATTTTTAGGAAATGTTTTTTAAAAATTTGACTCATCTGCCGAAATTCAAAGGCGGAAAAAACTGTTGTTCCCTTTTTTTAATTTTCTCACTTAAAATAGGTATCAAAGCTGGCGAAAAGGACTGTTTTTTGCTATTTTGGCCACGGAAGTTGTATTTTTTTTCATGCTACATGGCAAACATTTTTCCGTGCACTATAGTTTTTCGTAATAATTGTTAACAAAACTGTTGTGCCTGATTTAACGATTTCATTTTTTAACTCCCGGAGTACGATTTGAAAATTTATTTTTGACATCCAATTCGTCCAAATCAGTTTTTTTTTAAGACCAAACGATTCGTAAGTTGAATGTTTTTGGAAACGGTATTTATAAACTATGACCATATTTACCGTTCGAGCGCTAGAGCAGAAAAGTTTTTTATTTTCGACACTCAGAAAAAATTTTAATATTTTTTCCCGAAAATTTTTGGTAATTTTTTACGTATTATTTTTGAGTTTATATAACTAAAAAAGCCACGTGTGAGTTCAAAATCAAAAATCAGACCTCTAGCTCTTTAAGTTCAAAAGATTATCGACTTGCCCTATAGAACTTATATACTCAAAATAAGCGGCTTGTTTCAAATTTTATGAAAAATTCCAGAATGTTAAATTTTTTCAAATTTTTATTTCTTTATATAATTAAACAATCTACGTGGAGATAAAAATTCTAAAATCCAGTCAAAATAATTTTCAGTAAAAGATTGGGCTGCCTATAGAACCCCCTTAAGGGAGGCATGCCGACTTTTCAAAAAAATTAACTTGAAATTAAAAAAAATTTGTATTCGCTCATTCAGTGTGCCCTGATTTATATGTAATTGTTTATCAAATAACCAAAAATGTTTTACAAAAGTAGTAAACTGGGTACAAAAGTTACCTCATTCGGAGTTTTCAACCGTGCCACAATAAGGGATCCGTGATGTGCATAAATAAACTAGCGGAAAATATACTTGACAATACTTTTTGATCAGCAGATATAAAACCTTCAAGTTTGATTGAAAACTGTCTGAAATATCCACTCCAGCTCGTAATTTGGCTCTATGAGAACTAGATAGCTAAAGCCTCTCAAATCATTAGAAAGTTCGTCTCTCCGAGCAACTTTTTGGTGGTATTTTCAAAGCGATTGCTCAAGCTAGCTATTTTGCTCTCTAGCACCGTAAGCCGAACATAATTCCCCTTTTTTCCCCTATTTTCAAAGCGATTGCTCAACTTCTCTCAAATCATATTAAAATGTTTCACTCTGTAGCACCGTAAGCGTACATAAATCACCTATAGTTCCTAATACGTTCATTAGAAAGTCGGCCACGGGATCATTGTGCTGGGTCTTTCATACGAATTCTGAACGACCTTGAGATTGACTACAACTTTGACCGGTCATTGTGGTCGACCGAGTGGTCTTATGACGGTAAATGATCCTAAGGGCGACATTCTTGCCAACAATTGACAAGGCTGATATTTCTTGCACAATGACTTAAGATCATTTAAACATTATGACTTTTTAATGGATTAAATCACAATGACAACTTCGTCATTTCTCACACATGAACCTGTTTTTTCAAGGCCATTTCTCACACAATGACCTTTTTTTCAAAAAATAATTGACCTTTTTTTCCGAAATATAATGACCTTTTTTCAAAAAATTCTAATGACCTTTTTTTCAAAAGTATAAATGACCTTTTTTTCAAAATATAATGACCTTTTTTCAAAAATATTATAATGACCTTTTTTCAAAAATATAATGACCTTTTTTCTAAAAAATTATTAATGACTTTTATCAAAAATATAATGACCTTTTTTTCAAAAAATTTCTAATGACCCTTTTTCAAAAGTATAAATGACCTTTTTTTCTAAAAAATTATATAACCTTTTTTTCAAGAATAAAATGAACCTTTTTTTCAAAAAATTGTATAAACCTTTTTTTCCAAAATTCAATGACTTTTTTCAAGTTAATATAATGTCCCTACTTTTAAAATAAAATGTCTTATTATCAGGGTTAAGCCACTGGGATCGAAATTACTTCAATTTCTCTTCGAAACTTTCGATCCACGGTAAATCAATCTCTGAGAAAATGATTTGGTGCCATCTAGTGGTGAAATATTTTTTCATTCATGGATCAACAATAATTGATGAAAATTTGCTCAAAAAGTTTCTTATCAAATTTTTCACTTTAGATGTGCTATTTGAGCTGTTGATAATTGTTTTTTTTAATTTAGCGCCAAAATAATCATAAATATTACGAAAATTAAAATAGGGCCAGTTATATATGAGGGAAAATTTGAGAAGTTTTAATTGCTCTCTGGTTAGCGGGACATAGCTCAAACTCTGGGAGAAGTCATCTGGGTTCGAGTCCCAGGTTACTATACTTTTTTCTAGATTATGGAGCATCTCTTGCAAATCCCACGGAATCCCACAAAAAATTATATTACTTTTTTCAAGTTAATTTTTTTCATTTCGCGTCTGATAAGCATGGATAGGAATCGTTCTCGGATTTTCCCAAAGTACTTTCAATAAATTACGAATTTTCAATTTTAAATTCTATTTTGCCACATGGAACCATGTGACATGGAAAGGTCTTAAACTTTTTCAATAGTCATATTCTTCTAAGTTAGGGTCGATAACGTATTAGTATTAAAATATAAACGTATGGATATATTACGAACTTGAAAATCAAAATCCCCAGTAGCCATAACCCTACTTATTATTATTCATTTTGAAAAACATGTGTTGTCAAACACTGTTTTCAAAAATACATTGCGATTGTCAAATATTTTAAAAAGACATACTTAAAATTTACGCTTTAAATTGTATCATTTAAGTTCTCCGCTAAATTATGTACCAGTGCGTACAACCAAATACTGGCATTTCACTATTTTTGAAACCTAAAAATTATGATATGTGTTCGTTTTTGCTATTTGGCCACTAAAAGTAAGATTGTGTTTATGTTCAGAATACAATCTATTTCTAAGTAAACTGTTTTTTTTCAAGAATTTCAGAATAAGACGAAAAAAACCTGTTACTTTCTTGGAAAAATTTATGCTTAAAAGCGTTAAGGTTAAAAATAATGCGTTTTTTTTAATCCGATATAAAGTATTTCAATTGGAATGATAAGCTTTGACATGGAGGTGGATTCTAATGCATCAAATACTCTCAGAAGATAATGAAACAATGACTCAATTGTCTTGCACTCATCGAGTAACATAAACGAAAGTGGTTTATTACAAAGTCCATGATATTCGGAATTGAATTGTGGGAAACCTTAGATGGAACCAATGGACATGCATTAACAAAAGAAAACTTTCTCGGACATATATTAAAAAGGCGCTCAGCGAAGATGAAATAGTCAAAGACTTAAAAATATTTCTTATGTCGCAAAAAAACTACGAAATCACAGCTTTCACTTTTCGAAGCAATGAAAATAATTATTTTAGTAATTTTATCTGTCTGGAAATGTTGATAATAATTAACAACAAGTCATTATTATTTTTCGAAAAAAGGTCATTATGATTTTTTTGGGGAAAAAAGGTCATTAATTTTTTGAAAAATATGTCATTTTGATTTTTTGGAAAAAACAGGTCCATTTAAATTTTTAAAAAATAGGTCATTATAATTTTTTTGAATACAAAGGTCATTTAAATTTTTTGGAAAAATAGCTCATTATAGTTTTTTGAAAAATAGGTCATTATAATTTTTAAAAAAGGTCTTTTAATTTTTTTGAAAAAAGCATTATAAGTTTTGAAAATAGTCATTATAAATTTTTTGAAAAATAGGTCATTATAAATTTTGAAAAAAGGTCATTTTAAATTTTTTGAAAAAAAGTCATTATAAATTTTGAAAAAAAGGTCATTATTTAATTTTTTGAAAAAAGGTCATTGTGTGAGAAATGTGTCTTGAAAAAAAGGTCATTGTGTGAGAAATGTGTCTTTGAAAAAAAAGGTCATTGTGCTGAGAAATGGCCTTGAAAAAACGGTCATTGTGTGAGAAATGACGAAGTTGTCATTGGTGATTTAATCCATAAAAAAGGTCATAATGGGTCGAAATGTACCAAGTGTTGACTCTTGTCGATAATCACCAAAAGAACATTCTGTCCGGGTAATCAACCCGACCGTCCGCGGGGAGCGCGGCGTAGGGTTTGATTAGCCCGCAGAATGTTTCTCTTTTGTGATGTATGACAGAAATCTACACTTGGTACATTTCTGCATTATCATCTTTTTAAAGGCAAAAATGTATTCAGCCCCGGTCACGGGCCGCCGCGGAGCAAAATAAGTATTTTATGACACAAAGGGTTTCACGCCAATTTTTTTTATTATTATTTAAATTTTTTCCCGAACTTTTATTTTCTAAAGCTCTTAACGTGAAAAAGCTTCAGTGTAATGAAACTTCTATTGGTATGATACATTTAATAATTTTGAATAAAAAAATGAGCGTTAATGATTGGACGCAGAACACACGACCTGAAGTTTTACAAGTCAACGTCTTAGTTCTTGGTCTATTGCAGCAAGTTGTTACAACCGAATGCCAACGTAATTTATTTAGTAGTTTTCAAAAGTTTAGAAATAAGGTTGGCATTATAACAGGGACATATTAATACCATTTGAGACATCTGCTGTTTGAAACAACTTGTAAACATTTCGCCGGGGAATCACCCCAGTACATTTTCTGCCAAAATGGAGACCAAAAAAGCGATGATTACGCCGTCAAATGACGAAAAAAGATGATAATGAAGATTTATTCAGTTTGAGCTCTCAAACTGACGGAATTTTCTGATTATATTTAATCTGGTCTTTAAAAGAATTGTCTGCATTTGTTATCTTGTATTATACAATGTATTAATTTGCAGTAACGGTAATTCTCAAAGTTCAATTCTCAAAGTTATATCAGATTCACAGTGAGATCATTCTTGAAAATGTATTTAAGAAGGTTTTATCACAAGAAAATTGTTCAAAAAGTTGATTAGGTATTTTTTAAAAAAGTTATTATAGAAAATATAAAAAAGTGATTATGAAAAACTTATAAAAAAGTGATTATTGAAAAACTTAATAAAAAAGTGATTATGAAAAAACTTATAAAAAAGTGATTATTGAAAAAAACCTTTAAAAATAAAAAAAATTGATAAAAAGTGAACTTATGAAAAAATTTAAAAATATAAAAAGTGAATTAAATGAAAAACTTTGTAAACATTTCGCCGGGGAATCACCCCCAGTACATTCTGCCAAAATGAGGTATAAAAGAGGTGATTAGCGCGTCAAATGACAAAAAAAGATGATAATGACCTAAATCAAAATACTGAAATTGTATAAGCTTTTCTTGATGCAGAAAAAAGTTGCGTTAGCTGTTTATTTGCAAATTTGTACAGCTGGCTAAAGTGAGTCCATGTAATTGACCTTAAATCAATTTTTTTTTGACAAAATTTCCAAAACGAATAAAATTATGGTCTGAAATGAACCAGAAAAAAAATTCATCTACAAGGATAGGCCCTCAACACAATTGAACCGATTTTTGTTTTGAAATTCCTTATTTCAAATCGTCCTTATCATATGACCAAACAGAGCTGACCAACTATATTTCTGAATTACCCAATTTATCCAAAATAACGTTTCTTTTTATTTTTTAACATTTGAGAGAAAAAATCCAAAAAAAGAGAAAATTAAGAAATAAAAATATTCAAAAAAATTAAACATTCAATAATACTAATCGTGAAAATTATTTTTGTAAATTATCTGATGAGAATATTATTTAATGATCACATGTTGATTAAAATGCAATTTTTAAATGTCTTGTTTATATGTATAGGACATAAATATTGAAAATGTTACTTTTATCACTAAAGGAGTCATCCCGCTTTTGGCTTTTGAAATCAAAATATTACTATGTTCAAAGAAAACAGGGTTTGTAGATATTTGTTTTAAAACTGAGTTTCCCTGGTCGTACTCCGAAATCAGATTGTGTAATAGTGATTTATGATTTTTGATCAGGCCCTGTACAAGTTTGTACAATTTGTGTTGAACGGAAGTTGCATGTATTGTTGTGTAATGTGTTATATTGAACACACTTTTTCCTAGAAACAGAACATTTTTTTCGAAGGATTATGAAACTTATATTCATCTCTTGCAGCTTTTGACCAGGTTCGGAAGGATTTCATTACCACGTGCTCGAATTCCTTTTCGGTCAGTTCTGTATATAAACAAAGCGGACAATCAACATAAATATAATACATGATAGAAAAATATAGCACTAAGAAGGAAAGGTCAGGAATTACAATATTTGTGAAAATATAATTTCCAAAGACCGGTATTTGACCGGTTTGAAATCTATTTCACCGGGTTTATGTCGGTTTTCAATACTGGCTCAAAAATAATTTATCATTAGACGAAGCCAATAAATTGACAACTTGCTGGCAAAATACTCATTATATGCGATATCGATACGGGGCGCCTGGTCTTCTAACTAATTTTTAAAGGCCAAAATTTTATTGAATTCAGCTTTTGTGCATAACACTTCATGCCGATTGATATTAAGATTGCCTAAAACAGAGCGCAATTATCTGGTGAATAATTGAATACAAAAATTTGGTCCCAAATCCGACGATTGTTAACATTTTTTAAAGACAAAAACTAGTAATTTTAACAATTTCAGTAATCTCAGAAAAAAGATAAATAAATGATCAGATGAACAAATTTTTTTTCACAAGATATTTGTTGCTCAGTTTGAGCTATCTAACAATGTTATGCATGAGGTTTTCAATACAAAACTTGTTTTAAAAATTGTAAAAAATGACCAGGAGCCCCCCGTGTTGATATATCTTAGAAATGTTTTTAAGACTTTATTAATACTTCTTATTGAAAGTTTATTAACTACTTATGAATACTGTTTAAAAAGTTTTTATGTCTACGTTTGAAGATATATTTCAGATAAAAATTTCAAGTCAAAAAAATGTTCCTATCTAACGATCAAAACTTGAAACCCGGAATATACAGAAAACTGTGTCTTAGTAATTTTATTTGCTGAAACTTATTATTTGTTGCTTTTTTAGCGGATTTTCTCTAATATCTTCGAACTATCAGGAGTCCTGGATTCAGAACGGATCAGAGAAATATTTTCGGTAACTTTTCTTAAATATTCCCAGGAATCGTCTCCTACCTGATGCTACGATTTTCAGCTTATCGCGGACGTCAGAAAAAAAAATGCTTCTGATTGGTAAATAAACATTATTTAGAATATAATAATAACTAATAAGTTAAGGGGTGGCATAAGTCCAGCAGATTGGAACATTTTTCAGAGCAATATATGAAAGAAAAACAATGTGGAAATTTTTTTTTTCTTCAATAAAAGTGTTCGATATCTTACAAACGTTTACATTTTTATTTTCTGAACATAACTAACTATAGTTAAAAAATACAAAAACACACTTTTCACTGTGCATCAATTTCAACTTAACCCGACTATAAATTTTTTTAAAGACGATATTATAAACTTCAGAACATTGTCGGGTACTCCGCTTATTAGTTCCCTATTACTCTCCTAGGTCGAAATTTCCTGAATTCAAAGTTTTTCATGAAAAAAGGTAAAATTGGCAAAGTAGAGAAACACTTTTTTTGAGATAAAATTGCCTTAAATAGCGTTTTGATGATTAAAAATTTCCTGACTATTAACAAAATGCGTCTATTAACACCATTTTATTGGGATTTTCCACATAAAATTTTAAAGATTCAGTGCCGAATGCACTTATCGAGTGCACGGACAGTCAAGTGTTAAAAATTTCATCAACAGTTTAAAAATCATAATCGCGCGACCTGCCGATTTGTTGACATCCGACGATTTAATAGATGCCAAAACATTTAATATGTGATTCCGCATAATTTTTTATGGAGAGTTCAAAAAACAACTTATAGAAAACTTGATTTGGACTTGATTTGGGGAAAATTTCATAATTTTTCTGAAAAGGTCGGTAAAAATTGAAAAATAAAAATTTCATGATTTTTCAAACAGCGGTAAGAAAATATGTAGGAATCCATGAAAAAAGTTGAAGTGGCTATTTTTTGGGTTTTAACCCACAGATTTCAGTTATTAAAAAAAATTTGGGCAAAAAATGCGGAAAATTTTTATAATGCTTCGATTATTTTTCAAATTTTTACGACTTCAAAGATGAAAACCCGAACTCAAATCTTTCCTAAAATGGATAAAAAAGATTTTATGCAGCTAAAACATATTTAAATCGGTTCAGCTAACTATAATGAGCATGAAAAATATACTGACTTACTATTTTCGTAAGTTATATTGACTCCAGGATTCCGGGTTTATGCCAGCCCCTTGAGGGGGTATGCGACTCTGATTTGACATTTTCTCGGTGGAATATACTGAAAACTAACAGTTCATGAGAAAAACCGAAAATGCTTATTTGTAGATCCATCCCTAATCTTGCAAAGAAGTACATCACAAATTATTTTTGATCATTACACCAATAGGTACAGTATCGTAACAAGGTGACACTTTTCAAACTGCAAAAACTATCTCCTCCCAGAGGGTATATCAAATCGAGCTCAAATTTTCACAAATCACGTAACGGTAGTATGCCAATCTTTTCTCGTCGGCTTTTTTCATCCGGCGACGAAACAATTCTAGAACGCCAAATAACCGTCGATTTTTCACAATTACAGACTTCAAAATCCATCTCCTCCTAGGATATATTTGCAAAATTTATATTCTGCTAAAATTTTTATCAAGTATTCCTAAGAACAATTGGAAGAGACTCTCGCGGACCTTTTCTGCGATATCAACCTAAATCTCGAAATATGATTTTTTTGGTAATTTTCGAAAAAATTTCCAAAAAAAAGTTGCTTTGATTTTTTCGAAAGTAAGCTCAAAAGAAAGTCAGTGAAACACTGATAAAACTTCGTTTAATTTTCAGAAAATACATGTATCAAATTAAAAAAATCGGACTAGTGAGACCAATGGCAACACCCTTCGTGTGAGACCAATGGGCAACAGTGAGACCAATGGCAACACTTTTTCGAAAAGCTCGTGTGTTGCCTTGGTCTCACCCACTGTATTCTAATTTTTAGGTTCTTTATAAGTATCGAGATGATAATAATGAAACCGAAACAAAAAATGTGCAGTCAAAACATGCTCTAGAAAAAACATTAAAGGTTTTAATCGAAATGGGCTTGAACTATCAGCAAAAAGGTGTCCATGTTGTACAAATATTTGTTGTTAACTTTTTCTGTTTTCTCTAGAAGATGTTTTGCATGCATATTTCTTGTTTCGGGTTTCATAATATTAAGGGGGTGGCATAAGTCCAGCAGATTGGTACATTTTTTCAGAGCAATATATGAAAGAAAATAAAATGTGGAAATTTATTTTTAATCTTCAATAAAAGTGTTCATTCTTACAAACGTTTACATTTTTATTTTCTAACATAACTAACTATATTTACTTATTTATTAAATAGCAACGTTCGAAGATTCATTATCAGGCTAATGGGAGATTTTAAGCTTGTAAGTTTCGAAAACATAAAGTGCAGAATCTAGAGTTTACTAATTTTGTGAAATAGTTGTGAAATAATTGTGGGCAGTACTCAAACTAATTTTTAGGCCCACTTCAAAATAGTGTGAAATTTTTGTGAACAATTTGTTCGTTCAGCTTTGGAAGATTTATCCGTATAAAATATGATTCGGCATCAACAAAGGTCACTGAAAGAACCGCATTTCTGTTGTATTTTGAAGTGGATAAACTAACTATAGTTTAAAATACAAAAAAACCACTTTTCACTGTGCATCAATTTCCAACTTAACACCGACTATAGATTTTTTTAAAGACGATATTAATAAACTTCAGACATTGTCGGTGTACTCGCTAATTAGTTCCCTAATTACTCTGCACAGTCGAAATTTCTTGAATATCAAAGTTTTTCCATGAAAAAGGGTAAAAATTGGCAAAAGTAGAGAAAAACATCTTTTTTTGAGATAAAAATTGACCTTAAATTGCGTTTTGATATTAAAAAATGTCCTGACTATTAAACAAAATGGCGTCTATTACACCACCATTTTATTGGAAAATTTTTCACAACCATAAAAGTTTTTAAAGATTCAGTGCCGAATGGCACTTATCGAGTGCACAGTCAAGTGTTAAAATTTCATCAACAGTTTCAAAATGAAATCGCGCGACCTACCGATTAGTTGACATACGGCGATTTAATAGATGCCAAAACTATTAATATGTGATTCTGCATGATTTTTATGGAGAGTTAAAAAAACCACGAATAAAAATTTTGGACTTGATTTGGGGAAAATTTTCATAATTTTTCTGAAAAAGTCGATAAAAATGAAAAATAAAAATTTTTATATTTTCAAACAGCGGTCAGAAAATATGTAGGAATCCACGAAAAAAGTTAAAGTGGCTATTTTTTTGGTTTTACCCACAGATTTCAGTTATTAAACAAAAAAAATTTTGGACAAAAAATGCGAAAAATTTTCATAAGTCATTGATGTGTATTGACCAATCCAAATCACGCGATTCTTAGGTCTTTGACGCCAAAGTTCTAGGACACGTAAGTATGATCTTAGATATTTCGTTACAACAGAATTCTGATAAGATT
>SCLH01079824.1:56416-81371 GCA_004367855.1 Oikopleura vanhoeffeni
GATTCTGAGCCAAATCAAAGAATTTTTCCAAACGCACCTTGGCGGTCTGCTCACGTTCTGTCCGGTTAATTTAAAACATGAATCATTGTTAACCTTGAAAACTCAGGGAGGAGATACATTTTGAAAAAATAATTCCGTCAGTTTTGTAAGCACGTTTCTGATTGGACGAGCCACCCGTTAATTTGGATTGTTTTTAGGATGCAAGATTTTTGTTAAAATATATCAAAGAGACGTAAAAGTTGGTCCGACGATTTGTACTTTTGCGACAATTGGCTATTAAAACCCTTAAAATGCGACGACCACCCCTTAACCCCCACCTGCACGAGATGTCCTATCCCCCACCCGCACGAGAGTGTTTCAGAACACACACATAGTATTACTTAGGTTGCTGACCGCAAAAATAGCTTTTTAGATTTTGAAATTAATTTTATGGTTTTTAAATTGCAAGAGTTCAGTGGTTACAAATGAAAAATATTACTCAAGAGGTGTTTTGAGCCTATTTCCCTACCAGGTGGTGCCGTGTGTGAAAATTAATAATGCAAAAGATTTTGGCTTGAAAAACTATCCTATAAGTATATTTATACATTCATATTTGGTTCCAGTCACGAGAATAGACTAAATAGCTCTTTTCACCACCAGGTGGCGCCGAGTGTCAAAATTAATAATGCAAAGTTTTCCCCGACAAAAGTCACCCTAGTAAGTATATTTGTAGATCATTATCTGTTCCAGTACTGTTTTAACTGCATTAAACAAAAATTGCATCCAATAATGCATTTCCGGTCTGATGAGAAATTCTAGTACTCACCAAAATTCTTGAAATTAAAAATAAAGGGAACTATCGGGGTCTGTTCCGATATTCCGCCGGCCAAAATGACACTTCCCCAAAATATTTTTGGTCTCTAAGTTCTGAACCACGCTCGTGCAGGTGGGGGTTAAGATATACAACAGTGTAATTAAACCACTTTTATCGTCGAATCCTATAAATAACCTTTTTTCAAAAAAATGAATTACAGAGCAAAAAAGGTCTTCGTTATTCTTTAGCGAAAATGAACTTTCTATTAAAAAATGGCTTCCAAAATGTTTTAGACCTAAAATATATACGCCTTTTTATTGAAAATAGTTGAAGTGATCATTTTCCGAAATCATTATTTGACATTTTCGCAATAAAACCGTAACTACTTTTTCATATGATTATTCTGCGTTCGGACTCGTATAACTTAAGGGCCTCGTTGCATTTGACAGATACGGATATCGTCGGATATGGGCTCTTGATAAAAAACTTTTTACTGGGTTTATATATTCTCTCAATATACCATCAAAATGATGTTTCATAATCCAGGCAACTTTTGTAACTACAGAATTTTCGAATTATTGCTTTTAAAGAAAATTTTGAGTTCGGATTAAACTTTCCGAATTCGACAAATTATGAAGAAATTTTTGAAAAAAGTTCCGAACATTTTTGAAAAAAAATGCCTTATTTTGTGTTCAAATATTTTTTGCATTATTTGTTTCAAATCAACGTAAAAACTCTTCAATATGGCTACTTTAACTTTCGCGTAGATGACCACATATTTTTAATATGCTATTTGAAAAATCATATGACACTTTTTTGAGATTTTTGGTCGAAACTTTTTGGAAATATTTTGAAAATTTTCCCCATTTCTGGTTCAAAATTTTCAAACTAATTTTTCTGGAATCATCAGCTGAAAATATTGAGAATGCCTACTTTATCTTTAATCAAATATGTCCTCGTTTTGTTTCTCGCTCTTGTTTATACTCTGAATCATACTTTTTTGAATGAAAATACGATTTGCGCGAAATCTAGTTAAGCCCTTTTTAATCAAGAATTAAAAAAAATTATTTCACCGAGAACTTGCCCAATTGTTAAGTCGACCCATCCATCACGTAAATTTTAATAAATTAAACTCATGAAAATAAATATTTGCTTCGATGTGCTAAAATTTCGTTTTTTTTCCGAAATTTTGATTTTCGATTTTGACGTAGAAATCATATAAAATCAAATTATATAAATTTTCGATGGTGGTCGAGAGCATTTTTTGAAGCTTCTGATTAATAAAAAAATAAATTTAATGTAATTTAGACACCTTTGATAGCAAACGCGCGTTTTTTGAGTGTTTTTTCAAAAGAGATTTATAAAGTAAAAAATATCGATCTGAAAAAAATCCGATTATACAAAGTGAGCTCAAAAGTGGCAACTTACGTTTGAAAAACTTTTTATTTTGAAAATTATGAAGTGGCAAAAAGTTTCCCATCAGACAAAAAAAAAATGAAAAAGTGCAAATCTGTCAAAATGCACCGACCCCTTAATTATATTAATATTTGAAAGATCAGAAAATTATTAATATCTCTGCAAACTATTTCAGGCAAATTCATTATGAAAAATTTTTATGTTGAATTTTGGCCAATTGATGTGTAAGTATTCTAACAAAACCGTTTCCAGTTGTTGAGGTTACCTCAATAAAGTAGGTGGTTCGGCATTTCTGGTCGGTTTTATCACCGATACTAGTCAAAGAGATTAAAATTTTATGAAATAGTACCTTTTAGCTCGAACAAAAACACTATTTTTTGTCTTTTATCATTACATTTTTTTTGCATTGAACCGGTTATACGACCTTGTTAGTTATCTTCTTATAATTTTATCATTTTTATGTTTCCTGTTATTATTCATTTCTTGCCGTTTTATTTCTTCTTTTTTTTATTTTTTTTTTTATTATATTTTTTCATATTTAAGTTTTCTTCTTTATTATTTTTTTTCATATTTTTTATTTTTTTTTGTTTATTTATATTTTTTTTCTTTCTTCTTTTTTTATCATTTTTTTTTTTCTTCATCATATCATCTTATATTTCCTCTTCTTTTTATTTTATTTTTTATTTATTTTTATCATTATCTTTTTTTCTATTCTTTTAATTTTTCCTTATTATTTTATTTTTCTTTTCTTTTTTTATTTTCCTCTTTTTTTTTCTTTTAATATTATATTAATAGTTATTTTTGTTAATATTATTTTTTTAATTTTGATTTTTTTTCTGAATATATTTAATATATATTTTTATATTTTTTTAAATTAAAGTGCAAATCTGTCAAAATGCACCGACCCCCTTAATTATATTAATATTTGAAAGATCAGAAAATTATTAATATCTCTGCAAACTATTTCAGGCAAAATTCATTATGAAAAATTTTTATGTTGAATTTTGGCCAAATTGATGTGTAAGTATTCTAACAAAACCGTTTCCAGTTGTTGAGGTTACCTCAATAAAGTAGGTGGTTCGGCCATTTCTGGTCGGTTTTATCACCGATACTAGTCAAAGAGATTAAAATTTTATGAAATAGTACCTTTTAGCTCGAACAAAAACACTATTTTTTGTCTTTTATCATTACATTTTTTTTGCATTGAAACCGGTTATACGACCTTGTTATCCGGTAGCTAATTTTTATTATTCATGCCTAGGTTATAAAAAATTTCTTGCACGATTTTTTCTTCTAATTGGTAGACTTTTTGTGTCAACGAATTTTTTATAGCAGAAAAAAATCGACCAAAAATGCATACAGTACTCCCGTTTAGATTTACCAGAATGAACTTATAAATCGTCATTTCATTATGTCTATTCGAAATTTGTTTGTGAAAATTTTCCATTTTCAGATTCAAAAATATGTGTTTTACAAGCACAATTAAATTTTTGGCCTTAGTTCGTTGTTAAAAATTTTGACCAAAAATAAATCGATGAAAAATAATTCTTTATTTAAAATGGTAATTGCCATAGAGAATGGAATATAAATGTAATCAACCTAATATCTACCACCCTCAAATAATTGTAATATTTTTTTAATTTATGAGAAAAAGAATTTCGAAATTTTTCTTTATCTGAAAACTCTAGTATTTTCTTCACTCACGTATTATAACTGAATAACTGTATCTCCTTTAGATTAATCTAAAAATCGGATCACATCAATTTTTTCTTTTTTATATTTTTGAAGCTCATACCAAAAAACTGGTTCAATGTTCAGATGTCAATCAATGTCTAATCGGAATTTGAGTGCGAAGAAAATTTCCCATTTTTTACATTCAAAAATATGTTTTTTCGAAGCACCATCAAATGTTTAGGCCCTAGGTGGTTTTTTTTAGGAACTACGTGCAAATTACGGCTTTCTCGTATTTGGAAACCCTATGAGACTATATATTCGCAGATAGAGAATTCAATTCCGCATCTTTCGGTGGAATTTGTTTTTTGAAGTTCAGACCGGTTGACCGGTAATGGCGGATTTCCGGTGGGTCCGTTTTTTCAAAGTTGTTCCAATCAGGCTCAAACCCGGTCTGTAAACTAATTCGGACACCAGGATATCAGATTACATCGATGACGTCATTATGAGTCAGAATCACTACCCCAGTGCAATGTTGTTATTAGTGAATTTTATTATCATATTTGAACTCCCCGTTTCGAATTAACCCTTATTTCGTGTTTCTATTAAGTTATCGTGTTTGTACAAGTTGTAAAGAGTTTCTATGACGTCATCTAAAGTAACCCCAAAATGATTTGTAATGACGTGTGCCCGTATTAGTCTACAGACCGAATTTTGGCCTGATGAAAACAACTTTGAGAATTGGACCGACCGGAAATCTGCCATTACCGGTCAACCCGTCTGAAATTCAAACGAAAAAATCCACCGAAAGATGCGGAATTAAATTATTTATCTGCCAATATATAATCTCATGGGGTTTCCAAATACGGGAAAGCCGTAATTTGTGCGTAGTTCCTAAAAAAAAAACCTTATTTCTTAACAATAAATCTTGCCCAAAACTAAATCAGTAAAAAATGATTCTTCATCAGGTATAAAAATCAATAGTATCGTGTTAACCCTCTGAGGCATAGAGCCATAAAAGTGTCTTTAATTTTTTGAAAAGACTGGAAATGACAAAAATAATTGAAATAGAAGTTCAAGGTACGAATCGCCCATAGAGTTTGCGATTAATTTAAAAAAACGAAAATAAAAGTATTTTCTGATGAATCGTTCGAAAAATATTTTATTCTAATTTTTTTCTTGTTTTTTTGCAAAAAATCTTAAAACACCTGGTAATTAGAGACCGGAAATTGGATGTTATTTCTGAGGAAGTCACTTTTTAGGAAATTTAATTACTAATATTTTACAATTAAGTTTTTTGTTCTGAGGTCTCTGACTGACTTTTTATTTTGTCGCGAGTAAATTCTTTAAAAATCATAAATTTTGAAATACTCTAGCATTTCAAAATAATTCACTTTTCCACAGCGGAAATGAAGTGCCGAACATTTTAATTGCCGTAATATAATTATATTAAAGTTTAAGTCTATCCCTAATCTCAATGACTTGACAACAATTAAGTCGCTAACACTTCTACTTTTCCCATAATATGAGTTCAAAGTCAAGCCATAAAAGTGGCTCTCATGCCTCAGGGGGATATCAATACTCAAATGAGTCAGGGCCCCTGACTCAGGGGGTTAAGCATTCTGATTCATGATGTAGTTATGAAAATTTCTAACTTTTTACAGCATTACAACGGTTATGGAAACTTCCGAACCATTCTCAATCTGACTCTCCTCTTCTCAACGAGTCAATCGAGCAGCATAACGATTTAGCCCTTTCCGAATGCGACATTTCTATTGGTGGAACGTCCGAAAACATTCTAGAACACTCCCTATCCCTCAAAAGTGCACCCATGGGTCCTGGGATAATTGAGACCTTGCAAGCTCAAGTGAAACAGCGAGAAGGTGAGCTCTATCAATTTAGAGCCGAGAGATCAACAGCTCAGTCTCAGCGTGAGAAGCTTGCGGCCGAAGTTGTCCGATTATCAGCTCTAGCAGATCAAGTAGAGGAGCTAAAGAGCATAAATAAACAATCTCGTAAATCCCGAAACCAGCTCGACCAAAAACACACGGCACTGTTGACACTGTATGGGGAAAAGGTTGAAACTGTCGAAGAGTTACTTTTGGATTTGGCCGATGTAAAACAACTCCTTCGAAACCAAACGGAAGAATGGGTCGTGATGCAAACGACCTTGGCGACCCCTCAATCGCCCCCTTAAAAGGTCGGCGTTTTTTTTGAAGGGTCAACATTTTTCTTCTTTTGTTCAATAATCACGCCCAAATTGCGTACCTGTTACTTTATATTCTATAATTATACTATAATCGCGTTCAAAATTCTTTCCTTATTTTTCTCTTCTATTTTTTCTGTCATAATACTGGTTGAGAAGGACACCGAGGTTTTGCGAGACATAAAATTGAGACTTATTTTTAGGTGTGTTGGGAAATTTTAACTGAGGTTTACAGTAGTGTCGCTTTTGAAAAACGTTAAAGTGGTAATCAAAAAATGGTTCAAATTTCACAAAAAGACAAGCGCATCTCATTTTTTTCTTTAAAGAAGGAATTTTACATTTTTTGTTTTGAAAAAAGCCAAATACTTTCATTTTTTATTCATTTTAAATATATTACGAATTTTTATATTCTTGGTCACTACTGCATAATACATACATGGTACATGGTTGAAAAACAGGATCAAAAAATATGCTGTCAAAATATCTTCTAAAAAATATTTATTAATATCAAATTTTGTATGGTAAAATGAGTGTATAAAAATTTTTATTAACTTTTTTTAAAATCATATTACAACTGAATATTTATTGTTCCTGTATTTCATAATATGATACCGTAAGCTTGAAGAACCTACCAAATCGAATTATTACTAAAAAAACATTGTAGGATTTTACTGTGTTTCAATGCTAAAACAAAGTTAAATTCTAAAAGTAAAATTTTTTTAATTTGAACCATTTTTGACCATCACTTTAGCTATTTTTCATTGCAGTCGTCTAAAATATGACCCCAGTCGAGAAAAAACTAGATAATATAATTCTAATATTCTAGTTTTTCAGTCATAAAAAATCAAAAATAAATTTGATTATTTTTTCAAAAAATAATCAAAAAATTCAAATTTCCATCAGACTCCAAAATGAGTTCTTAGTATATTCAAAAAATTGAGTTTTTTTAATTGCAAATCGGTGAAAATTCAAGTTTATGAGCGATAATGTTTATTATACCAAATAAGAGCCGTTTTATATTAAAAAAGCTGGTTTGATAAAATTTACCGTCTCAAAAAAATCTAGAGATTTCTAGATTTTTCCTTCATACTTTTACGTTTTTACTTTTCTCAGGAGTGCCGTTATATATTATATATTTCGTTTATATATTTACTGTTAGTTGCTTGTCATTGGTTTTTGCTGCTCTCCCCAATATGCCCCCGAAATCCCGCGTCACGCTCCCCTTACCAGTTTGTTTTTATAATTTATTTCTGAAATTCAGCATGGTTAGAAAAAAAATTCTCCAACCACATTTTAGGACTCATTTATAAAAAATAATTCGTGTAATTTGAACATTTTTGGGATCCCTAACATTGTGGAAATCGCAGATTTTTGTTGTTCGATCAAAAATTGGCGTGCTTCAAGGGAAAATACGCATCAGTAGACTCAAATGAAGCCCCAGACAAACGAGATTGCTAAAATAACCATATGAAAAATTCTGACTGAGGAACAGCTGTAAAAATTAAATTTGAACAATAAAAATTCAAACTCAATTTGGACACCTGTCCGCAACTTTTTTTTGTCAAATTTTTCCAGTTTTCGTGTTTAAATTTTCATGCGCATCTTTTGCGCATGCTAAGTTGAAAATATGCAATAAAACTAAATCGCATTTCCCAGCCAATACTAAAGCAACTCTGAAATTATTACGAAAAAAATTCAGCGAAAAATGACCAACGAAAACTTTAAATAGCAAGATTTAGTAACGTTTTTTGATAAAGCGACAAAAATCTGAAATTTTTCGCCAATCTAGTGGAACTGAATTTGAACAAATGCCGTCCCACAACACTCTATTTGTTAATTATGGCCGTTTCATTATTTGGTATTTTAAATCGAAAGATTCGAAGTGGCATTTTATCCCAAAAAAAATAAATGAGATAAATTTGGTGTCTCTGGAGTCCTCTTGGAGTTTTCTTCAAAAAAAACTTATGAAATTCAAATTTGGCATAGTAGTCTTAGCGTTTTGAACTCGACGATTGCTACGAGAGATTTTGTTCAATTTCAACGTTTTGATAAATTTGGCTTTATCGTCACCATTTTCAAAATTTGAGATTTCTGAAAATTCGAATCGCTGTTTCAGAAAAAACGAGACACAAAAATATAAATTGTGAACCTCGGGGTTCTGGGCATGCTCTTCAGTGTGTTATTTGTTTTGACTTTCAGTTTCTGTCGAGAAATTTAGAGAGTTGATGGATTATTTGTGAGACCCTTAAAATAAAGGCAAAAACGGTTATCGCCGATATTAGTGCTGGATGATTTTTGTAGATAAACCGACCTTGGGGCACTGCGCAGTCCTTTGTGGTCAACATCAACTATACATTTTTAATATATCTTTAAAACTTAGGTAGTTGATGGATTTTAAGAAAAAATCTCATCACTTTTAAAAGGTCGTTTTATTACCAATCAGAGCTCGACATATGTTTTTTCAAGCAAGATTTTTGCTTGAAATTCAAAAACTGAAACCCGTACGTTCTGTTATTTCTATACGGCCGTATACGGCATTAAATCGACCTTGCACCCAGTACTCGAGTTGATATACTTTTCTAAAAAATTTCAGACCAGGCGATGTTATGATTTTTGTCAGGTAGACTGTCAATCGGTCAAGACTATCGAAAAGTCTAGGAGTCTCAGACTTTTTTTCTGCCACACAGTCAAAAACACAGTCAAAGCAAAACACAGTGGAAAAAATCAAAATGTTATTTGAAAGTCCAGAGTTTTGAGATTTTCTATGAGGGGTGACTATAACAGATAAGCGACATGAACTCTCTAATTGGGTAACTATAACATATAAAAGGTAACTATAATAAGGGTTACTATAACAGAGTAACTTCTGTATTCTAAATATTTTTTTTTATTATGAAGCGAATAATGGGATCACGGCAACTTTATCAAAAAATGACGCTATTGTTGGCTTCAGCGTTTTTTGTGCGTTTGCGGCTACGATTTGGCAAACGGACCCGCTGTAGTTTCCCATTTTTAGTTTTTTTATGTATTCTTGCCACCTTACAATTATTTAAACCCTTATAAGGACGCCACTTATTTATTTCCCTTCTTCCTAACTCGTCCTTATAAAGCAGTTTTTCTCCAATGACTTTTATGTGTTCGAAAAAAAACATTTTTTGCTTCGCCGCTTGGAGGCGCAACGTGACAAAAGATATGATAAAGTTAATTTGTGCAATAGTATTTAGTCTTTATTTCTGTTGCAATATTGTCACATTGCTAGACAATTTACTTGAAAATCATTTGGTCAAACATTTATTCTAGAATTTCGAATTTTTCGAAAAATCGGAATTTGACAGTGCAATTTTTTTCAAATATCAAAAAAATATAATATGACGGAATTAAACTCCTCATTTCGAAGACACTTGTTCATGTCGAATTAGATTTTTGTGATTTATTGCACCAGTAATTTAAACGAAAATTTAGTTGATAAAAATTGTACACGTGGATTTTGGAAAAAAGTGTAGAATCAAATGATAAAGCGTATAATTCATCAGGTGAGGATTTCGTCATATGACTCTCTTGCTAGTCATGTGCGGTGTCAAATTTTATTTTCAAAAAAAATCGAAAAATTTTGATTCTCACCACTTGACACCGGCTACTTTCAAATTGTTTAATAGTACATAATACCGTATATAATCCATATAAAAATGCGTATTTAAGTTAGTATAGGGGTGTGTATAGTAAAAGTTATTAAAACAACGAAAGTTCTTGAAGTGAACATACTGCCCAGTCGCTTTTTAACGTGCTAAACAGAACAATTCCCTTTTTATGATCACAGTCCCCCCTCAAAATAAGTTAAAATTTCAAATTGTAAAAAGTTTAAATTTCATTTAATTTTTTTTAAGAATCAGTAAAGATCGTTCAAAAAAGACGAAATTTTGATGAAAGAAATGCGTTTTTACAATAAAAATTTTATTTTTGGACAGATTTTTCAAATTTCGATGAGTAATTTTACTAAATTTTAATAATGTTGAAGGATTCCACATTTTTAAATTTTAGAAAAAATACCTATCAAATTTGGAAAAAGCTTCCCATTTTTTTTCTTTGAAACGGCAATTTTTCGACAATTATTATGTCATGTCAAGCGACTTTACTGGACTTACATCTTCAAAATCCAGTGATGATCCAGTTTCTAGATTTCACGGCGAAATATTTTAAAAATCACGTCATCAACCTTTGCGTTAAAAACATCTCCTGACCCTAGTTATAGGACTTATCGTCACTTAAAAATCCATAATTTACCTCTAGTTCCTACCTTAAAAATAGAAAAACTGTCCGATCAGGGAACCTGTTCTGTGAAATTGGGAATTATGTTAAATTGCATTTTCAGAATTCTCTGTAAAAATAATTCACTCAATATTTTTCAGTCTGAAACGAAAATGAAAAAACTTATTTGGATTTAAATATTTAACAAAAATCATTATTTATATATTTTGTAAACTGAAACACTTTTAAAAGTCTGATTTGGTACTCACTTCTTGGCAATTTTTATTATCTAGAACTTAAAAACAAGCCTATTTTCGTTAATTATATTGTGGTATTTTTTTTAGAAACCTTTATTCAAATTTGTGATTGGTCCAAAAATTGTTTGTTAGCAGCCAATTAAATTAAATTTAGAAAAAAGTTTTTGATTGGTCTAAATTCGTTTCTGGAAATTATAAAAGCATAAATTTTATCGTTTTTTTCTGAAATAAAATATGAAGAGATTTTCTTTTTTTTATTCAGTATACCAGAAAATTGATTTGAATTGCTTCATATGTGGTATTTAAAAGGTCGTTTTTTATTAAAAATAAAGGTCACTATAGGTTTTCGCTTTACTTTCATCAAAAAAACACCATAAATATCTATTTAAATTTCGACCTTGAAATACACGTGAAAATTTCTTTATATTTTTTATTGCCAAAAGTTGTAGTTTATGCAGTTAATTCAAAAAATAAATAAAATCTAACCCGACTTTGAGTCACCGACCCCTCTCACTGCTGCTTCTCCGATCAGATCAGACATGCCTTATAATAATAACTTATCATTAAAAAACTTTATTTAAATCGTAAAAATACAATTTTCGAAAACTTTTTTTCGAATTTTTGGAACCTTTTGTTCCGCGCAATTATTTCTTAAAAATAAGAAAAGTGAGTTTTGTCTCTATCTGTGGCAATTGAAAACTGAGGATAAAAATAAATTAAAAAATATATTTTTGACGTTTTCCTTATAGCTTATTGGCCAGACTTTATTCTGCTAGACTTTAAACTGTTTTGATTCTTTATGTTTTTTAGTTGTTTTAGCTCAGCCCACACTGTGACCACATGCTGATTTAAAGGCAAAACAAGATAATTGCGAACGGATTTTTGCATCCCGCAGCCAAAAGCTACTAGAGTGTAGCTATTTATTTTTGAAAATGTTGTCCTTAAATAACCGGCCTTCGAGTTTAGCACAAAATTTTTATCGTGTTGCTATCCTTTGGCCCTTAGATACGAAAAATCCGGTTGCAATTACTTGTTTTGTTCAAAAATGTTATGGGTCCAAGTGTGGGGGTGACATAGAGCTCTAGGATTATTTTTTTTTGACTCTTTTGAATTATCATATTATATGATTCAGATACGAAAATATGGGCTAAAACTTCTATTTAATATCCGTTGGTAATTTTAATTTCTTAAGAAATCAAGGATATTTAAAATTGATAAAAAATAAATAGTTTTGATCTTTCAAGAGAAAATCCAACTTTTGGATAAACAAATTTCAGTTTTCAATCGTAAATATATCTTTCAGTACAAATTCTATAATATATCACCGGTATATAACTTATATGATATAAGTGTACATTATCACCGAAAAAAATTGGATTTCCTTCCGAAAAATAATAATATTTACTATTGTCTAGTAGACGATGTCGACTATTTTTCCTGATCCATTTCAAAGTCTTATCATACTGAAAAATCAGCCCGTTGATTTCAATACATTGATTGTAGGAGTGAATTTTCGGTGCACTTTTTCTAAAAGGCTACAGTGATAATTTCAAGTCAAGTTTAATGACCTGTCGTGAAAGCTCAAATTGCAAATATCCCATTAAATTATCCAGTTATTTCAAAATAGTTTTCTCACGGAATTAAAAATAATAGGAAAAAGACGAAGGTTCGTTTTTTAGAAGGGTATTTTTTGTAGATTCCTTGTTTTTTAGGCTAAATCCTGTTAAAAACAGTTGAGCCGTTTTCGAGAAACCGATTATTTCCAAAAAATGTATGGAAAATACTGGAAATCGAAAAGCCGGGTCTGCAGCGACATGTTATTTCGAAAGTTGTACGCTGACCAAAATTTTCAAAAAGATCGTATGTGCCAGTTCCGAGCTATCTTAACGTGAGAGAATACCCTTCAAAAAATGAGCCCATGTTATTTTTTTTTATTTTGCTTGCCCTTTTTCAATAAATGGGCAACAAGCCAAGCTCTGAAAAATTCTTACTGGAAGTTATAAATATTGACCATATAATTATTTACATATGTGGAAATTATTAGAACTATTTACATATATGCAGAATCTGAAAAAATATAAAAAAGTGCTAAATTTTGATTTTCAGAATGGTGGGTAAATTTATAAAAGAGGCCGATAATGTGGCCGGGGACATCCTTAAAGATTTCCGAGAGGGATTAATCATGGTCGGTAGAGTTTTGCTCGTTTCCACATTTATTGAAGATGCGATAAGGATGTGGCACCAGTGGCATGATCATAAAGAATATATTGGAAATTCTTGGAGTTTTACAGATGAAATCGCAACTTTTATTGTTTTAGTTAATCTTGCGGGCCAATGTTTAGGTAAAAAAAGCTTTTCATAAATACCTTTTATATTTTTTGATTTGAATCAACTGTGAACAGTTAAATTGTCTTTCATTTGATATAAAATATGTCCTGAAATCAGAAAAACGATTCCGAGCACTAAAACAATTTTCCGCCATCCAGTGGTCAGAAAATGAGTATTCAAAACCTTCACCCTCATCACTAATTTGAAGTTCGAAAAACTTAATTCTTTCGATGGTTTTTTTAAACGGCGGTACTCCCAAAAAAAATTTAGGTTTGGGAATGTTCGCGTGAAATTCGTCACAAGCAAATCAGTTAAAAAATTGGTGAAAAATAGATAATTTTCAGCTTCCGTATAAGCATTTTTATCTACACAACTGTAAATGACCAAATTTTTTCTCAAACATTTTATTTTTCAAATGTTTTTTCATAATATAACAAATGTTTCTTCATAATATAACGAATGTTTTTGTTAGTACTGCCGTTATTAAAAAAAACTTGAAAAATAGGTTTATTATGCTCAAAATTGAAGTTTGTCTTAAGGGGGTAACCGACGGGTTTTAGGGATTTTTCAAAGTAGTCCTGAGCTAACCGCATTCGTATTTGGTTTCAAACTTCGGATTCTAGGAGATATTTGTTTTGAAATTTTCAAAAAAATGGTGTCAAAAGTTTTTTGTATGACCGGACCGGCCGGTATACCCGGTCCAAAGTGATTTTTTCCATTTTTTTGGTTCACTAACTCTAGCTTCTCTGGATATCAAAATTTTCTCTTTTTTTCAGTATTAACTTTAATTTGTAAGCTTAAACGCCGTGCGTTGCCCCTGCATTTTCAATTTCTTGTTATTGTAGAGAAATTTCCGAAATAAATGGGGTTTTGCGCATGTTCGCTGGTACAATGGCATTTCGTCGAACAATATCAGATTTTTTTTAAATAAAAGCATTCTTTACAAGTGTGCAAACGACGGAGGTGCGTCGAGTTTTTTTTACAATTTTATTCATAATTATGGCTTTTGGATGCATTCAAAGTTTTATTTACCCTCAAAATTCGTCAAAAATGATTTTGAAGAAATTTCCAAAACTGTTTTTTGAGTAAAAATTCATATTTTTAATACATTTTTGTCGTAAGTTGCACAATAAATAAGTTGTAAAATAGTTCAGATCCAATGTCTAGTCACGAGAAAAAAAGTTAATTACCTGAAAAATACTTAAAAAAAATTCCATTATTATGCAAAAATTCGGAAAACTATTTTTATCGAAATTTATCTTTTTTAGTTTTTTAAGCAAACCGTTACAAAATTAAGAATGCAGCTAAATCAGCTCTTCTATCACTTCTGAGTCTCGAGAAACAGCCTCCGTTCGGTTACCCCAAATTTCTGGATCTAAGAAATATTTGGAATTTTTCTTTTTCGAAATTTACACTTTTTATCCATTTTCAAGATCTAATTCAAGTGATCTAATGCAACACAAATTTAGAGCAAAGATTACAGTGCGGTTAAGGAAATAAAACTTTTGAAAATATAGAAAATTTTGAAAAATTTTGACATCGAAATAGTTTTTTTTATTTTTTGAAGCAAACCAGCCCGAAAATGACAATGCAACTAAAATTAGCTTCCTATCACTTCTGCAGTTCTCGAGTAAGCCTCCGTCGGTTACCCCCTTAAGAATGTTGGTTTTTAGAACTAATTTTCTGACCGCTTGAGGGCCGATACTTTTTTTACTCAGTCGTTAGTTTCGGTAGCGAACCTCAAGAACGCAAACGAATTTTTATCAACGTAGAGTTCCCGCTGCGAATCCTACGCATATTTTTTATCCCACTATTTAATATTAATGGTCTCCAAAAAAATATTCAAAAATTTTTCTACTTCAGGTGGTATTTTGGTTTTATTTCGTGTCCTGGTGACCCCTTCTGTATTATTATTATCAGTGATTGTTATGCTCCAAACAATAGTTTATTCTATCATCCAAGACGTGAAATTCCTGATGCGTCATCTCGCCATGATCGGCGCCTTATGTTTACTACTAGCCGAACACCAAAATCGAATTCAGAAGAAGGAGCAAAAAAAAGCGGCCCCCGGATTGCCTATTTTGGACGAAAAAAAGCCGAAAGATGCCCTCCAACTTTTTGGTCGAATTTTTCTAGTTTTATTATTCTGTACCCTTCTCCATTTTTCGCAAGGAAAAGTTGTTCAGGAGCCAGGGAGTCTACCAGACGGTTTTGAGGATTTTTTCGGATTCAAAAAGGAAATGCTTTCGGACGCTGTGGGGTTATTCTTAGTGATTTTAATCGCGGTGGGCCTAAGAACTAGGCTGTGCTCGACTATTCTTATCATTTGGTTGACTACCCTTAACTTTATTGTAAATGACTTTTGGTCACATGCTAGCACTTCTGTTATGTACGATTTTAAACGATATGACTTTTTCCAGACTCTCACAGTAGTTGGTGGGTTACAGTTACTTTTAGCTCTTGGTCCAGGACATTTGGCCCTAGATGATAAAAAGGATACGTAAATCATATTTTAGAAATAATTAAAACGACAGTATATGATAATTTTTAGGGTGAAGGTATCTATAGCATGGAAGCGTTTTATTATAAATTGATACAAAATTTCATTTTTATTCTTCTACCAAATTTAAAGATGCTAAAGATACCGCCGCCGATTTTAGGCTTTTAATTCGTTAGAAACTTTTTGCTTGCGTGACTTTAACTCTTCCCACTTTATGCGTCAAAATTAATACAGTAGTGCGTTTAAACGGACAGGTTGCTAGGAAGGCTTCGGGGCAAAAATTCCTGCAAATGTGCGTTTAAACGGATACTCTGGCAATTCAAACTGTCCGTTTAAAACGCAGTCTACTGTACAAACCATTTCAACTCTTATTTATTGTACGGTAGACATCTTTGAATATAATGCAAATCGTAGCAATCGCATTCTAGGACACCTACTTTACTATAGGTTTTTATTTTAACAAAATGAATAATATGTATAGACAAAAAAAAATAAGAAAAGGCTTCTCGGGATCGTTTAATAAATATGGATAATGATGCCCACCAATTGAAATGTACCCAGTTTTAAGATGAACGTTATTCAATGAACGTTTAAAATAAATCACTGATGATAGCCCCCCCCCATTTTTCTGGAATTCATGATTTCTAGAACTCTTTAATTTTGCTTTCGCTCAAAAAGTTTTTTAGAATTTCATACAAAAATATCCGGTTTCAAAACAATGAGTCATTTCTTTTTTTGGGTAATTTTCTATCATTTCATCGTAAGTATTATCTCGAATTTCTAGCGGTGATAGTCAAAATAGTACAATCACTCAATATCTCATTAACGTCTAACCATATTTATTAAACCTACCCCATGGAAACTGAATGTAAAGAAATTATATAGATTTTTTTGCCTTCAAATACCATCGAAATTTTAGCCGCTAATTTAGAAAATAGAGCATTTACACCACCAGGTGGTGTTTGCTGCCATAAAACATATCCTGGAAATTTACCCCATAAGCATTGTTCTGGGTCTCCATCGATATCTCGTTTCATTCGGTCGCCATGGGGTGGGCACTATTAAAATCACGATTTAAATTAACCCTCAGATACACCCGATGTTCCATTACTTACCTGCGCACCTGTGTTTTGAAACACAGTTCGCGAAAAAAGTTAATTTTCTTTGAAATTAATGATTAATTCAAGAATATACATGTAAAATATATGATATAACAAATGTTTATACGAGTATAAAAGTTGAAATTGATCTGAAAGTCGAAAACGAATGTAAAAGATAATTTTGTGCAGTCAAAAATAAGATTATATTGATTCAGTCACGAGAGAAAATAAAACAATTTCATAAATATACATCTCAGTAAAACGGTTTTGATATAATATATTTTATATGAATTAGGAGAAGCTCATTATATGATTTTTGGTCAATTAAATAAAGATACTCGAAACTGCATCCAAATAATGCATTTCCAGTCTGATATGCATCAACCGAATATCGCTAAAATTTATTAACTTAAAAAGTAAGGGAACTTTCTGGGATCCGCTTCGATTTTCCGCTGGCTCAAATAAGACATCCCCTTTTTGGTTTATGTGTTTCAAAACACAACTGCGCATGTATGACTAATATAATTTCTCCATATTTGCAATGTTTTGTGACTAACAATATATATTTTTTTTATATTTTGAAAGTGCGGCAAATTCAGCGTCTTGATCAAAATTACAATAGTCAATTACGGTCTTACCATGGCTGCAAATAAACAACTATAATAATAAATTCACAGCGTTTAGGGTGCTAGCTCTGTTAAAAAATCATTGTGGCTTAGTATTGAACTGGAGTATTTTTATCGGAGCTCTTGAGGTCCCAGATTTTCACTGGGAGAAAAGTTTCTCAAAGAAGAACTGTAAGGTAACCTGCAAATAAAGTTCCAAATTTCAAGAATTCTTATTTTTTATTGTTTCCCATTTTGTGAGCAAGAGATTTGAGAAAAATGCAATTTTCAAATTAAGAACAAACCGACGATAACGTCATGACGCGTCACCTGAAGGTAAATTTATTTTTTTAATTTCGGATTGTTTTGCGAATTATAAAATCTTAGAGATTCAAATTGTTTTTATCTGTTAGTAAATTTCAAACTCAGAGATAAAATAATGCATATATAGACACATTTGACAGTAACTGCATTAGTGAACAAACGCCAGGTAAACGTATCCTTCGCGGTTTTAATTTTAAAATTGCGTAAAAAACGCAAAAAAAATCAAACTTTTTCAAAGAAATTTAGTTCTACTTTCAAAAAAAAATAAATCTTTTTTCGATGCGAAAGATATCGCTGCCCAACCACCATAGCAATTTGAAAATTCACAATTGTCATGGCGTTATCTTAAAGTCTTTCCGCATAGAATTGTAAAAACCCAAAGAAATCACCTTATTTTTATCCCCAAAAAATTCACTTTCCAATTTTGCTGTAATTTTCGTATCAAAACCAATCAGTTGCGATCAATCTTTTATATTTTTTAGGAAAATTCAAAAATATCTGCTTGATTCTTTTCTCTCTTCGCAACTAAACTATTTTTTCTTGTCACAAAAATTAGTGACCTTTAGTCAAAGTCAAACTTTGCTCACCTCGTCCTAGGAGTTATGCAATTGGTTTGACCACTTACCAATTATATTTACAATTATGCATTATCAACACTTGAATCGTTAACAAAAAAAGGGTTACTGCAATATAAATTTAGTTTATTGTAACTTATATTAAAAAAACTTTTAAATTAAAAAAATAAATTAATAAGTTTGTTGAATTCGTCTTAATTACATAATTATTTAGACACTTCAAAGTCCAAAATCAGCGTGTGCCAAGACGCAAATATAGATTTTTGATGTTTTTGACATTTGAGAAATTATATTTTTCGTGAATAAACTTCAAAGGTTCGATTATTCGACCGATTTTTTCAAAACAGAAACGAGAAATTATCATTTGAGCGAAAAATTTTTACAGCGCGATCGAAATAGTGATTCAGTTCCAAGGGTTTTTCTCGGCAATAGCTTGACAGATCTTTAAAAATTCAGAAGATATTGATAGGAAAGGTTTCTAGCCATATGGAAATATTTATGACTATTACCGGACTTAACTGATTTCAATTTAAGCTTTTTCTCGAACCAAATTCTCTCCTCTCTTTTGATTAGAGAAAAGTTTCAGTGAAAGGAATTGTCTTTAGTTTAATTATGGACGATTTGAAATAAGAAATTTCAACAGTGAAAAATGGGTTTCGATGTTTTATATCTTTCTTGTAGAGAATTTTTTTCTGGTCATTTTAAGACTTAGGTAGCTTTTTTTTTTTTTAATTCAAAAATTTTGGTCGCTCATTTTTTTCTTGGCTGTTGGCAGGCTTGTAAAAGGGATGGCTTTTGCGTGGGTTTTCCATCCCTTTATATTGGTTTTCACTCAGGATTGCGGTCACTTATGACCTCTAGTTCATAATACCGTTTCCAGAAAACCGATAATTGCGCATCTTATGGTACATGTAAATTATTGAAATATCACTTCCGGTACCGGTAGGTATACTTTACCGGTCAATTTTGACTAGCTGGTGCATCCGATAACGTTGTAAAAAAATTCCCATCTGAAGAAAACCCTTCGCTGTCGAGTCAGCTTAATTTATTTTTGATACCGTTATTTTAACTCCCGTGAGAACCCGCGGACTAAAAGGTCACTTTTTGCACCTTTAAACATTTTTTTTTAAAAAATTTCAAAACCAAAAAAAAATCCTAAGTTTTAAAATGACCAGAAAAAAAATCTCTACAAGATCGATATAAAACCTCGGTACCCATTTTTCACAAATCAAATTTCTTATTTCAAATCGTCTATGCACACAATTCTGATTCATTATAAAAAAAATCAACAATTTAGTTTGTTTTTTAACCAGGAAAATATCAAAGTGATTCACCGCGGCCAACAATTAGCGCGTGTTTTTGCCAGAATAACAGATAAAAAATAACTGGAACGGTAGATTAACCGAATTCCAGTGATCCCACGATGAAGATATTTATACCTTTATATCAGAAATCTTGTAGCTAGAATTAAGTAGATAGAATGCCAAAAAAAATATTACGACATTTAAAAATCGAATTGAATTTGGGGTGTTTCAGGCTGTTGGGAACCTCTCAAGTCTCTTTGTAAAGAGGTTTTGGATTTAAACAAACAAAATTTAGATTTTCTTTAGTGATTTTCAGTTTATTAACTCGGTGGTGTATATAAGTTAAACGTTGCCAAAATAGCTCGAAGGCACGCCTAGTGACAAATTTTACCGTTTGAAATTTCGGTTATATTATATAACTTATATAATATAACTGAAATTTAAAACGGTAAAATTTGTCACCAGGTGTGCCTTCTAGCTATTTTGGCAACGTTTAGAAATTCGTAGCAGTTTTTCAGAATAAGTTTTAAGATAAGACCGAATGAAGTTTGAGATTGGTCGTATTCAAGATATTTTGGGTTATTATAGGCACAAGTTTTATTTGTAAATGTCCGTCACAGAGTTACAATTTGAATTTTATGAAGCCATAATGTTATTCCTTTAAATTTTCTAGAACTATAGTTATCAAAATGTCAAAAATTTTATCAATTTTGTCTAATAAATTAATATTTTTATTAATTTTTGAAAAATTTAGAATGGCTGAATCGTCGAGTCCTTTGAAATCATTCCTCGCCGGTGGCGCCGGAGGTATGGCTGCCGTCATTGTTGGACAACCTTTCGATATGGTCAAAGTCCAGCTTCAAAATTCCACAAAATACAAGGGAATGGTTGATTGTGCTTCGGTAATTTTAAATAGTTGCTCTAAATCAAACAATTAAAAAAATTATGAACTTATAAATAAAATTTTGAAGAAAATTTAGAATTTTTTAGCATATAATAATTGAGAAATTATTGATCGTGGCCTAAACGTAAATGTCGAGACTCTCCACGATTCCTGTTTCTACGCAAATTTTTTTGACCAATCAGAGCGACAAAAACATGTAGGCCACGATATAATCTTTTATTTGACATGAATTTTATATGGTCTCCAAAATAAATTAAATGATTTCTTAAAATATTATTTTTTGTACTACTGTCGGTATTTGTCTTGCGGACGTGCGTCTAAGGCGGACGTTTTGACTGTCTTTTTGGCGAAAACCTACGCATTTTTTCAAATTTCAAAATTTTCGTGCGTCTAAGCGGACGTTTTTTTTACATAGTCTTTTACGGTAGCCTACAGTAGCGTACCAGACTGGCGTAACATCCCCCTCAATGTTTATCCCGCAAAATAGGTGTCATTACCCGCCCGCATGACGTTAAATAATAGCATCGCGTAGGCCCGAATAGTGGATAGTCGCAGAACAAACATATGGAAAATGATGCCTAGTGGGCCTTTTTTATCAGGCGTCATAAACTTTGAGGCAGCGGTCCAATCACATCAGACGAGTGTCAAGAATTCTGTGATTTCATTGTTCCTGCCTCAAAGGTGGTTTTTTCAGAGCTATCTGGTGTTTCCGGCTTCTTCGTATTTGGAAACCCCATGACACTATTTTATACAATATAATCGTTTTGGGATGCGCAGCATCACCAAAAAGATTATATTTTTTAAATAGAACAATTTTGCCTTATCATCAGGGGAGATGGTTTTTGTTGATAGCGGTAGTCTGGTAACCTTCCTCGAGTTATTTCTCGGGTAAAAAATTGGGAGTTTAGCTTGAGGGTGCAAAAATAATTTTGATTAAAGCTTGGACACCTGCCTTCAGGTTAGCAACTTTAACATTAAAGGGTTAGTGTCCGCAAAAAAAGTTAGCTTGAAAATCTGATATAGTACTAAACCACCCCCAAATAACGATTTGGATGGTCTCGGTCGCTTTTCAATCATCGGTTCTCTCACAAGAGGGCGGCAAAGTCGAAAACGGAGGTACCATTTTCTCTTTATTACATATCGATCAACTTCATTCATGTGTCAAATTGAACGGATTCTAATGAGCAAGAATATTGCGGTGGTTTTTTGTCTGACTTTATTAAAAAATACAGTAGATAACCTTAGAAAAGTGTTATTTACGACGAGGACCATCACCAATCGTTTTTTTTTGAAGGTGGTTTAGTACTTTTATCAGATTTTCAGGCCAACTTTTTGCGGGACACTACCTCCTTAAGGGGGTACTGGTCGCTTGGAATTGCCTTTTCTGATTGAGAAATCAGCCTAAACAGAGAAACTTATGGGACAATTAGATTTAGCTCATTGTTGTAGATCTACCCTTAATCTTCAAAACCATTGGTCAATTGACTTTTGGTCCGATACACTCGGATACGTTACCAGCTACAAGGCCCATCTACCAAATTTCAAAATCTATCTCCTCCCAGGGTTTATTTTTGAAATCAGCTCAAATTATGGAACTTATCCCGTATGACCTATAAAACTTAGAGTCCTCTAGAAGCGTTTTTTCAAAAAATCACTTCAGTTTTCTAGAAATCGCAGAAAACTACTTTTTGCGATTTTTTAGCATTTTTTCACAAAAATCTATCTCCTCCTAGGTTATATTTTTGGAATCCACTTCAAATTCCAAGCAAAACACTGTCAACAGAACAATAGAAACTTCTCTAGAAGCGTTTTTTCAAATTTCGACCCCAAAAACTCAAATATAAATTTTGAAGGTCACGTGAAAAAAATTTTCCGAAACAAAATGTGCTTCGATTTGTTTCGAAATGTAAGATTCAAAAGAAAGCCACGAAAACACTGATCAGAAAGTTAGCTTACGTCAAGGTTTGAAAGTTTAGTGGTTAAATTAAAGCAAACGTTATTTGAACTTTCATTTTGAAAAAATACTAGAAAAAAAAACGCCGAAAATTTCGAAAAAAATTTTTTTGATGATTTGGTTCGGAGTGCACTTTATTATCACCCCGGGTCATTTTGGAGCATTTTATTTGCCCTAAAGGCTCTCATAAACCAGCGACCAGTTACCCCTTAAGCTTGAAATTTCAATTAAAATCAAATTTCAATTCAAAAAATTAATAGCGGAAAGAGAATGAACTCAAAATTCTTCGAATTGAAAATTCAAAATTAAACTGCCAAGAAAAAGAGCAATGCTAAAAATCCAAAATTTTATATTTTCAAAAAATCAACCGTTGAGCTACTATTAAGTATTTCGGCTGATAAAATCTTAATTAAACACGCATTGATATCTGCGATAAACTAAATCCACGAAGAAATAACAATATAAATTACAACGTTAATTTCTCTTCATTATCAATTACATTATATATTTTTCATTTCACAACGAGTCTTTAAAAATTATCTGTTGTTAACTTTTTTTTTTACTGTCCTCAAAATATGTTATGCCATGGGAAGTTTATTTTTACACCTCAAGGCTTAATTTACTCAATTATTATTCGGAGCAAGGCGTTTTGCTACGATACTACCAGTCCACCCTAACACAAAAAAAAAAAAATCGCAACCCTCACTAGACAACCGCTGATCACAAATGTTTCAAGCTCTGACCAGGTGTTGTTTCAAAAAAACTACCAATTTTCAAAAAACATTATTTATCTATATAGAATTTATTGAAAAAACGGTTACTATGATCTAAAAAGCACACATTGTTTCATTTATTTGGCAGATAGAGAATTTAATTCCGCGTGTAAACGCCTGAATTTTTTTCAGAGATTGAGACGGCTAATGGCGGATTTCCGGTTATGGTCCATTTTTCAATTGCTTTCAATCGGCCAAAATTTCGGTTTCTGTAGACTAATTCGGACACCAGAAGTTCGATCTGATATCAGATTACATCGTGATGACGTCATTATGAGTCATAATCATTACTCCGCCAGATTTATTTCTTGTCACGGTTTTCTCTATCATTCTTTATCATGAATTCTCCTATTGACCCAAAATTTGACTTATAATGTTTGTTTTAGTGAATTATGGTATCAGATTCGGAACTTCCCCGTGTCAAATTAAGCTTATTCGCGTTTTTTATTTAAGTTCCTGTGTTTGTACCCAAAGGGGTTGGTTAAAGATTTTCTATGGACGTCATCTAGGAGTTGACCCCCAAAATAACTCATACGACGTCATCGATTAAAATCTGATACTCAGATTCGAACTGCTTTGTGCCCGTATTAGTCAACAGACCGAATTTTGGCCTGAATAAAACAACCCTTTTGACAAAAATACTCGACGCTTCCGGAAATCCGCCATTACCGGTCAACCGGTCTCAAATTCTGGAAAAAAAATTCAGGCGTTACACGCGGAATTAAATTTCTCTATCTGCAATAAATCGGTGGTCATGGGGTCCAAATACGAGAAAGCCGGAAACACCAGATAGCTCTTAAAAAAAACCACCAAAGTTATGACGCCTGATAAAAGAGGTCAACTAGGCATCATTTTCGATATAGGCGACGTTATATAATATAGTCTAATAGATTATTAGTCTATTAGACTATATTATACAGTCTATATATTTTTAAATATGATCAAAAATTAGTTTTCAACGTATTTCTTGATATATTTTTTCATAAATTATTAAGTCGAAAAATTTTATTGAAATTGGATTTTTATCAAAAAAAAATGGATTTCCAATTTTTTATACTTTTCCTATAGGAATATTGTATAAACGTTTTTTATGGCCTTAAAATTGTCCTAAACGATTACATATGGACCAAAATAAAGCAAAGTTTATTATTTTCCAAAGTTGTAAATTTCCTATTTTTGACCACCCAAAACAGCGCCACCGAGTGATGGCACCAAATTTTCTTCAAAGCCAGATTTTTAAGCGCCAAAAACTACGCTTGGACATTAAATGTCAGAACCATACGACCTTGTTATCTGGTACCTCATTTTTTGCTCGGCCGGCCTACATATGGTGCAAAATATTATTTTATAATTGTATCTACAATAATTGTACAAATGTAGAAATACATTTTCAGACTATCTTTTTTTTTAAAGTGCGTTGTTTCGATATTTTTTGTTTTGAAACTGGTGAGTTTATAAAATAAAAATAATCTGATAATTTATATACCGTATATAATATAAGTTATATATAACGCCTAATTGTTTTCCCGCTTAATGGTTTTTCCTTTAATGGTTTTTCCTTCCTTCACATGTATTTAAAAAATAGATTTTTGTGTTTTTGAAGTTCAACTTTGAACTACATGTATAGTTTATATAAAATATTTTCAGGCTATGATCAAAAAAGGTGGGCCTACCAGTCTTTATCGAGGTGTCTCTGCCCCACTTGTCGGAGTTGCCCCAATCTTTGCCCTTTCGTTTGCCGGTAATGCCGCTGGTCAAAATATCATTCGAGATATTACCGGGCATCAAAAATTAAATTATGCAGAATTGTTCGCCGGTGGTTGTATAGCTGGTGTTTTCTCAACCGTTATTATGGCTCCTGGAGAAAGAATCAAGGTAACTTTTGCAGAAATTTGATATATACAATTATTATATTATATAATTTATATATCATTAAAAATATTTTTGAATGATAGAAAAAATGTTCTTTCCTCATTTTAAATGTTTTGCTCTCTTAAGGG
>SCLH01079824.1:81607-134390 GCA_004367855.1 Oikopleura vanhoeffeni
CATTTTTAAATGTTTGCTCTCTGAAGGGAGTGGGTGTCGCAAATTTTGAGGCCTCTTCGAGGCCATTCCGCCAAACTAGCAAAGGTGATATTCCCAAAACATTTGTTACTAACAGAACCAACCGTTCGCGGTAATTATTGAATTTAACAGTAATCTGATACAATCCACCTACGCCGACACCTACGCTTTTAAAAAGCTTCTTAAAAAAGACACGCAGTTCGCACCTACTCTTTCAATTTTCATCATTTTTATATTTTTTTGCGTAGACTCCGGAAAGAAGCCTAACAAATATGCAAAATGCCTTTTGTTTTAATAAAATTTTGCTTTCGGCGCCCAAAACAGGCAAAAACAAAGCAAAGTTTTGATTTATTTATGATTTAAATTGAAGTGCGCACATTTGTTTTTCCTTTTGACGCTACCGAGTTAAAATTGCACCAAAATGCCTTTAAAAGTGTTTTGTATTTACGGAAAAAATTATTGAAGTATTTTTTCTGGTTTCTTAAATTTGTTCAAAAATTTAGGCTCAAAATTGAAAAGTTGCATGGCCCCAGAGACGCCAAGCAAAAAATTCGAAAAAAACTCTCTAGTTTATTGTTCAAACAGTGTCTTCTGCTTTCAGATGCAGTATGAGTCGAAACTTATATCTCTCAACTGTGAGGAGATAGCTTTTGCCCTGAGCTCCCAAACTGATCATTTCAAACAATTTGGCTAAAAAATGAAAAGTTGCCATGGCCCACAAGGACGCCGAAGCCAAAATTTTCGAAAAAAAACTCTCAAGTTTATTGTGAACAAGTTTTGTTGCTTTCAGATGCAGATGAGTCGAAAACTATTTCTCTCAAATATCACCTTTGCTAGTTTGATGGGAAATGACCTTGGAAGAGGCTTAAATTTGCTTCTAGTCTATATAATAATTATATACACTAGAAGCGTAACAGAGCAAAACATTCGAAACGAGAAAAGAACATTTTTTCTATCATTCAAAAATATTTTTAATGATGTATAATTTATTATAAATATAATATAAATTATATTATAATTTACCAATTTTTTTGAGATATTTTTGAAATTGACCTTGAAATTATTTCAGTTATCCAAGTGGACAGTTGATGTTCACGTATATCATAACAAAATTTTTGACCTCCAAAATCGTTTAAGAGATTTAGTTTTTAAGAGCATAAATTGTGTTTCAGCTATTAGTCTGTTTTTTTTTAATCTTCAAATACACTGGTGAGATAGTTCGGAACTGGTACATGCGATCTTTTCGAAAATCAGGTCCATAATATATTCTTCCAAGCTGCATACTCCAGCAGAGCCTGTTTTTTCGATTTCCGTTTTTACCGCAAATTATCGGTCTCTTGAAAAATAAAATACCGGTTTATAACAGAAATTGACTCTACAGCAGAAGGCAGCTTAAGCTAAAGCAAGTTATATCATGGCCCTGAAAAAAATCGTATTTACCAGTCCCGAACTGTCTTACCGATGAATTGGAGGGTCTTAACCCTTGTGAGCACAGAGCCTAAATATAGGCTCAAGTGACCTAAAACTATCCTAAAATCGCTTAAAAAATCATCCTTTTTTCGTTCTAATACATTATAAAGAATTTTGGTGCGGTTCTAAGAAAATCTTTATTTTTTTCTTAGATAATTGGTTCCGATTTTACAGGGGATTGATTTTTTACGTTTTTTCGTTTAAGTTTTACTTCCAAAAAAATTATTTTTGAACCAGAAATCGAATAAAATTTTGAGATCAGCCATTTTTTAGGAAAGTGTTTTGTGCATGCATGACACTTAAAATGAAAAATTTTCCATATCTAGGGACAGAAAAGGTTAAAAACAGACCTTAATTTGGTCGATTAAAAAATCACAAAAAAAAATACAATTTCAGTGTCTTTTACAAACTGCTCCAGAAGGCAAATATAAGGGCATGGGAGATTGTGCTCGCCAGCTCTGGCAACAAGGAGGTATCCGTAGTATTTACCGTGGAACCGTTCTCACCCTAATGCGAGACGTGCCAGCTTCCGGTTGCTATTTTGGATTTTATGAATTTGTAAAAGATCAACTTACACCAGAAGGAAGTACTGGACTATCTACCAGTGGAGTACTTATTGCCGGTGGAATGGCTGGTATGGCCAACTGGGCTGTAGCGATCCCACCAGATACTCTTAAGACTCGATTTCAGACTGATACAACTGGCAAATATACTGGTGTTGTCAGTGTATACAGGTAAAAATTGAGGAAAAACCGTTTGTTTTTTATAGAGGGACATGCCAAAGGGTTCGGACTGGGAGAACCAGGGATCAAAGTATAACCGATAGTTATATGAAAAAAGACTCCTAAAAATCTGCATTAAGCTTTTTAGTTGACAGTTGAATGCAGATAACAGTTTCTCGATATCGCCGAAGGTTTTCCCGTAATCGTCATGGGTAGGGGTGGTTGCTTTAAATAAAAAAGCTACCTTAGGACAATGGTGAAAAATCACAGTTTCCCTTTTAGACGAAATCCACAGTATTTTAAATATATACTTTAGGGATGTTGTAAATACGGGTGGATTCAAGGGAATGTTCCGTGGATTCTCAGTCGTTATGCTTCGAGCATTCCCAGCAAATGCAGCCTGTTTCTTGGCTATGGAATACGCAATGAGAGGACTCAATACCCTTTGGTAAAAATTGAACACTTCATTTTCAACCCTCTTGTTACACCGGTCAATTTCTGACCACTTATGTTGTTTTAACCCTTGGAGGCTCCGGACTATCTTCAAAAACACCTGTAGATTAAATACCAGGAATTGCAGATTGCTTCTGAATGATTCACTTTATAGGAAAAAATTTTCTGAAACTGCTGCATTTTAAATGTTTGTCCTGAGGGCTATGACTCATAGGCTATGAGTCATAGCCTATGACTAAACTTTTATTTCTTTGAAAGTGATTTCGATAAATTGCGTAGGTTATTTTTTCGGAAAACACATGTAGATTAAAGACCGAAGATTGCAGGTTATTTCTGAGGAAGTCACTTTCCAGAAAATTAAATTTTTAATCTTTTCCATTATCAATTTTTGTTCTGATGTCTCCCATTTCCTCACAAAAAAATTGCGTAGGTTGAAGCACAATTTGTAAATGTCAAATGTAAATTACTACTATTAAAGTTTTTTAGGTCTATCCTTAATCTCTAGGACTAGAGTAAATAAAGTTCTCAAGCACTTTTCCCGTAATAAGCTCTCAAAGTCGCACCACTTAAGTGGCGCAGGAGCCTCCAAGGGTTAAAGATTTTATTTATGGAAATTTAACTCTAAAAATGTTTTTTAACAAAAAATAGTTTTATTTATTAAATATGCCTATATTTCCGAAAGGTAAAGGTATTTTTAGCATAGAGAAAATAAAATTGCATATAAAACTCTAAAATTGTATTTATGTTTTTGCTACTTTCCATGCTAAAGATACCATCGCCTTCAAAAATTTTATTTTGAAGTATTTTAATTTCTGCTTTGAATATTTTTTTTTTCGAATTTCAGTATAGTTTTGAGCAAACTATCACGATTTGCAAGGTAAAAAATGTACAGTGAAGTGCGTTTAACAGGACGGACCCTATCAATATTAAAAGTACTGTCCAGCGAAAAGTACTAGACAAAAAAATGCCTCGATTATGATACATATGTTATCATACGTATCGTTACTATGGCGTTTTTATGCTAAAATTAAAGTACTTGTCGCGTGGACAGTACTTTATTATTGAAGGATACCGTCCTGTAAATATTAGCGTACTTCATAATTTATAGAGTGGTACTACCGAAGTCTATTTTCTAGTTTATCGGACACTATACAGTTGCTTACCAGGAAAAGTGTCTCCTGACACATTCAGCTAGATAAATGCCTCATTGAAAATCTGAAATTTATGTTTTTAACTTATTAAACCCAGAAATTAAATCTAGATCGAAAGCTTTTCGTTATTATGCTTGATTTTGTGGGTAGGAACGGAGAATAATTTCTTGCCTAACTATTCTGATTGCTGTTTCATGTTGTAGAAATTATATTTATACATTGTGTATAATTCAATAAATTAAACTCAATTAAATCAAAGTCGTTTCTAATTTAATCGACCAAAGGTTTCCATTTCACAAGAATTTCTGCATTATTATATCATAAAAATGCAGGAAGTAAATCGTATATGTTTAAAAGTCATAAAACAAACAACAAAAATAATTTGAAAATTTTTGCGTTTTTTCTATTTTTTTCAATAATTTTTACAATAATTAAAAAAAATGTTTTAATTTGATCACTAAAATTTCAAACTACCGGCTTGACGAAAACGAACTTTCTCTTCCGTGTTGGCATTCGTTCGAGCCTACTTTCGAAAAAATCGAAGCATATTTTTTTCCGAATCCCTTCTGCAAAAATGCTGTTTATTTTTGGCGAGCTTTCACCAAACTGTGGGCGAATGCCAAAGTGTGACCTAGAAGGAGATACATTTTCTGACGATTTATGTCTAAAACGGCGGTTTATTGTATATTCTAGAAAAAATCTAGCACTCAAATAAAAAAACGCACCTGAAAATTTGCCTGTACTACTTCATGTTATGTTCAAATTTAGGTTAATTTCAAAATACAACCAGGAGAAAAATTATTTGAGAGCTTGTTTTTTTGAACGGTTACGTATCTAGGTATGTAACTCCTAGTTATACAAATTGACTCCTAAAAGACTTATTTGTTTCATATTTATTCCCTTTGAATTCTGCTCAAGATTTTTTTTTTCTGTTTTTTGTTGATATCGACCGTTTAAAAGTTAGAAATTTGCCCGCTGCGTATCCTACGTAGGATATATCGAATGAGATTTTTCCATGAATATTCATATTCTTTCTGGCTAATTTTAGGTAGGCTTGAGCCACTTAATTGGCTCTGTGCCTCAAGGGTCGAAGAGAAAACTCTAAAAGGAATTGGCTGACTATTCACATTATTTGATGACCACTCGTTTTGAATTCTACATATTCAACACTTTTATTGCAGTTCATACTCTTTCAAAGAAAAGGTCGCAAATAAAAGAGAACTTATTTATAAGAAAACCGGCTAAAAATATAATTGAGTGATTTTAAGTTCTAGTAAGTAAAACCAGGGATCGGATTTTTCCGGGTCGGTGCCGACCCGACCTGGAAAAGTCGCCGACCTTCCGACCCGTAAAAATTTTTCTGAAAAAACATAATTTTTTATGTAGTTTAGACTATAAATCGATCATTTTAATATTATAAATTTGTAAATATTTCTTAAATATATATATCATCAGAGAGCGGATTTTCTGGAAATAGAAGTCCCCTGGAATAGAAGTCGAATTTCTAACTTGCAAAATTTTACATTAAAAAGNTCTTTAAATATATTACTTATCATCAGAGAGCGATGTTTGGCAAAGTAGAAGTCCCCTGCGGAATAGAAGTCGAATTTTCTAACTTGCAAAATTTTACATTAAAAAGGGAAAATTTCCGGAAACTTTACATAAAAAGTGAAAATTTTCATAAAAAAAAATTAAAAATTTATGTTCAATAAGAACATTTGTCCAAAAATTCAAAATTTTCTAGGAAAAATTTAGAATGACGTTTCAAATTGAAAATTCTGTCTATAAACTTGAACATTCTGTTTTTGAAAAAAATTGTAAAATTTTTTAAAAATTAATTAATTTTGTGTTCAAAAAAATAAAAATTTAATGGAAAAATAAAAAAATCGGAGGTCCGGGTCGAAGGTTTTAAGGGGTGCATAAGTCCAGCAGATGTGGTACATTTTTTCAGAGCAATATGAAAAAAAAAAATGTGTGAAATTATTATTTTTGTTAATTTTATCTTCAATCAAAAAGGTTCATTCTAACAATACGTTTCACAATTAATTTTTCTAAAAACATAAAATAACTAGTAGGTTTAAATTACAAAAAAACCACTTCTCATGTCTGCATTCAATTTCCAACTTAACCCGACGATAATTTTTTGAAAATGGACGATCATTAATAAACTTCAACATGTCGGGTTGTACTTCCGCTAATTAGTTCTCTAAATTACTTCTGGCCACAGTAAAAAGTCCTTACTATATCAAAGTTTTTTTCCATGAAAAGGTAAAAATTGGCAAAAGTAGCAGAAAAACAGCTTTTTTTCTGAGAATAATAAAGACCTTAAATTGCGTTTCATATTTAAAAAATGTCCTGCATAAACAAAAACTGGGCGCCTAACAACCCCCATTCCATTATTGGAAAATTCACACCATAAAATTTTACAAAATCGTGCCGAAATGGCAACTACTCAGTGTGCACCAGTACAAGGGTTAAAAATTTCATCAACATGTTCCAAAATATAAACCGCCGATTAGTTGAACACGGTAATTAAAGAGCCAAAACATGTAATACGTTGATCTCTGGCATGATTCTTTTATGAGAAGTTCAAAAAAAAACAACGGAATAAAAATATGGACGATAAAAAAATAATAATTTATTGATTTTGCAAACACGCTTCAGAAAATATGTAGAATGCCATGAAAAAAGTGTTAAAGTGCCTATTTTTTGGTTTCTTTACCCACCAGATTTTTCCATGTTATGAAAACAAAAAAATTTTGGACCATAAAAAATGCGTGAAAATTTTCATAATGCCTCTCGTATTTTCTTCTTTCAAATTTTTACGATGTTCAAAACATTGAAAACCCGAAGCTCAAATCTTTCCTAAAACTGCGATAATAAATCGATTCTTAGGAAGCTGCAAACATATTTTGAAGTCGGCTTCAGCCTAACCTATAATCCGCATTGAAAAAATATACTGACTTTTACTATTGTTCGTACAGTCTATGTATATTGACTCCAGGATGCCGGGTTTATGCCACCCCCATAAAGGAGAGTGGTATCGATATTAAGGAGGAGTGAGCTTGATATTAAGAGGGTAATGAGCTCGATATGAAGAAGGAGTTGGCTCGAGTTTAAAGGGGAGTGGGCTCGAATTTAAAGGGGAGTGGGCTCGAGTTTAAAGGGGAGTGAGCTCGAGTTTAAGGGAAAGTGGGCTCGAGTTTAAATTCGAGTGGGCTGGAGTTTAAGGGGATTGTTAGGGTTTCCACTATTTTGGCCAAAAATACGATTTTTCGAACTAAATTATCATTTTCTTTGAAAAAATATTGATTTTTGATAAAAAATATTCATACTAAAAGACGCGCAATAAAATTTCACACAAACCAGTGTATGTGGAAAATCAACCCTTAGTAGTCGATTTTTGCCAAAAATCGATTAGTGGAAACCCTTACAATTCCCTTAAACTCAAGCACACTCGGACTTGAACTCGAGCCCACTTCCCCTTAAACTCGAGCCCACTTCATCTTAAACTCGAGCCCACTCCTTTTTAAACTCGAGCCAACTCCCCCTTAATATCGAGCCCATTTCCCCCTTAATATCGAGCCCATTCCCCCTTAATATCGAGCCCACTCCCCTTTAAACTCGAGCCAACTCCCCTTTAATATCGAGCCTTTATATCGAGCCCACTCCCCCTTTATATCGAGCCCACTTTCCTTTAAACTCGAGCCCATGCCCCCCTCAATATAGAGCCAATTTCGTGTTTAACTAAACCCACGCCCCTTTAAACTTCCCTTGAACAAAATTCTCCCGACCCTAGCTCCGAACCGACCTGGGTCGAAAACTTTTTTTGACCTNACGAAAAAGTACTCGGGTCGGCGTTCGACCCGACCTGGAAAATTTCAGAAAAAAAATCGACCCGACCTGGTCAAATTTTGAAAAAATCCGATCCCTTCAGACCCGATCACTCAAGTGAAATATATAAAACTTATTTTTTTGAACCAAAGCATTTGTAGATAACATAAGCGTAGGTTAGTTAGGGAATTAATTGTGAGTATTCGAAATATAATTAGCATGATCTCAACAAGGTCGAACATTTGCTTTTGAATTTTATTTTTTGCTTTATTTCAATTTCGTGAAAACTTTATGATAACCACATAACTATTACTTTGGTTATTTTCAAAAAAAGATATTTATTTTCATATTTCGAAGGACTTGTGTGGAAATTTTCAATGACGATAAAAATATAGGGAACAAAAATAACAAGAAGGAACGAGGCATCGATATGCTCTACTGGAAAATATTTTTTCATAATTTTGAACCAACTGTAACAGGTTTTTCGACTTTAAATTTGCAAATCAGTTGATTGTTCTAGATGAAAAAATATTTGTGTTTATTTGAGGGGTTATATAATATATATAACTTATATTTGAAGAATTTAAATAATTCTCAATTTATAGGAACAGTCTCAGAGAAATTAGGCCAAAAATAAAGTTATTCCGAACCAATTTTTTTTTGCTTGAAATTGGCTTTAGTTATTTTCACGAAGAATATAATGGACAACAAAAAATTCATACCGAATATCTTATCAACGGGAATTACGAAAACCTCACGTTGTCAGATTTCACAAAAATGGCGATTGGCACTTTTCTTGGAAACAATTGTGAATAACGCCCAATCGATACTTCGATTTTAACGAACTCATGAATGATTTTTCGAAGCAACTAAATTACCCGAATTGGAGTCAGGAAACTGTTCAGCTTTGAGATTTAGAGAAAAAATGAGAGATCATTTGAGCTTAAAAAAGAGAGTTCTGAGTCAGAACTGCTGAGGACTGTTTACAGAGTATTAGCATGTGTACTAGCTTTTCTTCAAGATATATCATTAGTATTCTAGTATTGTGCGTGTTTGATATTTAAACTCTGAAGTCCAACTTCAGTTATTCTGAAGAATAATCTTGAGAATGATAAATAAAATCGAAACTTCGATAAATAAATAAGTACAGTCATACACCTCTAACTGGAACACCTTAATTTTGAATTTGCGCTTAATTTAAAAGTCTTCTGCAGACAATTTTTGAGTTGAAAGATAGCGTTTTGATTCTGGTTTTGATCAAGCTTAAAAAGTCTATTCATCAAGCGCTTCAGATTTGAGCGCAAATTCAAATAAGGTGTTCACTAGAGGTGTATGTATTGTTTAATAATTATATTATCTTCAGATCACGTATCTCGAAAATGGATGCCTATGTGTCGAATTTTATTCCAGTGATCGCTCACAACGTGAAAAGACATGCTGTCCAATTCACATCACATCCACATTGTCGACTTAATTCAAAATCCTAGTGATTTCATCTGGTAACTTTCCTCTTCTTTGTGACGTCATTGATAAAATACACACATAGGCATCAAGTGTACTATAGACTATAGTCATAAGAGTCGTGTGACTTACCTTAAAAGTTCATATTTACTATGAAACAATCATAGATTACATCGGGGGTACGTAGAACGCGCCTTTTTCGGACAACGGCCTTTTTCGGACAAACGGCCGCCCGCGTAACAAAAAGACGGGCCCTTTTTCGGACAACGGCCCTTATGTTCAAACAGGGCCTTTATCGTACAACGGCCATATCGGACAACGGCCTTCTATCAACAACGGCCAATTCGTACAACGGCCTTATCGTACAACTGGCCAATTCGTAAAAACGGCCTTTATCGTGTACAACGGCCAATCGAATACAACGGCCTTTGTGGGACAAACGGCCTTATCGTACAACGGCCTTGCTTCGGACAACGGCCTTGTCCGCCACTATCAACGGCCCCCCCGACAACGGGCCCCCCCGGACAACGGCCTTGTTCCGTCCAACGCCTCTATCGGTACAACGGCCTTTCTCGTCACAACGCCCCTGAAATGGAAAACGGCCCGTGTTAGGACAACAAGCCCTCTATAGGACAACGGCCCCTAAATGAAAAAGCGGGCCCAAACACAAGGCTATTACTGTAACAACCGCCCAAAATTGTCATATTTTGTTGTTGATGACTTTATTAGGACATTTTTTACTATTATCATCTTGATAATTTTCTTTGGCTAACTGTCATCAAAATTTTGGACAAAAAAAAGAAAAAGCTTATTCTTTCTTTGTCCAAAAATCTTATTTTGTTTCTAAAATTTTATTTCTTCAATTATTTTATATTACTATCCCTTAATTCACACTTTTGTGAACTATTATCCGGTCCGATAGGGAAATGTAGTGTGTTTTTTAAGTAATGAGGGCCGGCGGATATTTCAAAGTGTGAATACGGCGAGTATACTAGTAGGTGAACTTAAAGTTTTTGTAGCGTTTAACTTGATAAAGTTTTGTTGTTCGATTTCTCTAACGGTGTCCTCACTGAAGAGACATAGTCGGCCTGCAGCGCAGCGGCTAGTTTTTGCCTAATGTGAGTTTAAAATAAATCTATTGTTTCACGACACCAAAATCAAAAAAAATTTTTGAAGCCCCCTGACAAGTTCATAAAGAACGCTCGCGTTGGTTTTGTGCTTTAATCTTTCTGGTTTTTCCCTTTTCGCCACCTGCCTTACTAATTACTAACTATTACAAAAAATCGACTCATACATAATATAAAAATATCAAAAATCATGTGTGATTGGCTCGGTTACGATCAAGTAATAAAAAAAAAAATTGGGGGCCGTTGAAAAATAGAAAATTCTGCCTCGTTGTAAGAAATTATCACTACGTCAGCAAATAGAGAAATTTGGTAATTTCCATGTTACTTCCTCGAAGAATCCAGCGTGTTTCATTGTTCAAGTTTTTAGTGAGAAATTTTGACGATGACGGCAGGAGTTTCGATATATCAAAAATCATAATTTGTCGAAAAGGTCAAATATGTCAATTTGTCATAAAATTAAAAAAACAAAAGTGTCAAAAAATGAACAATTTTCGCAAATGTAAAAAATGAGAAATTTAATGCCAAAAAGTTGTCCAAGAGCTGTCCTAAAAAGTCATCAAAATCAAATATCCCATTTTGAGCAGTTTTCCATGAGGGGGCCGTTGTACTACAGGGACCGGTTTATTTGAGGGGCCGTTTACGATAGAGGCCGTTGTAACGATAATGGGCCGTTGTACGATAGAGGCCGTGTACGATAATGCCGTTATACGATAGAGGCCGTTGTAAACGATTAATGGCCGTTGGTACATAAAGCCGTTGTACGATAAAGGCCGTTGTAACATATGGCCGTTGTAACGAAAAGGCCGTGTACGATATGGCCGTTGCCGACGGGGGCCGTTGTACGACAAGGCCGTTGTCCACGGGGCCGTTGTATCGGCAAGGCCGTGGTCCGACGGGGCCGTTGTAACGGGTCAAGGCCGTTGTCCGACGGGGGGCCGTTGTACGACAAGGCCGGTGTCCGACGGGGGCCGTTGTACGCAAAGGCCGTGTTCCACAAGGCCGTGTAACGATAAAGGCCGTTGTTCGGCCACAAAAGGTCCGTTGTCGTGGATATCGAAAAAAGGCCGTTCTACGATAACCCCCGATAATCAACAAGTGATTTTAAGTTGATCTGAAATTAAAATTGATTTTCTTGGTTTCTATGGGAATCCGCTAGCAATTGAAATTATCCAACAAAAATTAACCTTTTCTAAAATTGGTAAAAATATTTCACTTTAGTAGTGTTAACATATTATAATTTCTGAGCGCCATAATTATTTATGCAAAATTAAAGTTAAAATTTGGTACATTATTGTCGATCGATTCGGCATTAAGAATTTGAATAAGAAAATGTAGATTTAGTGAAATTATGTTTTTAGCAGAATTTTAAGTAATCTCTCACTGGCTTGAGAACCTACAAACGACGAAAAATGGCCACAAATCAATTCTGTTTTAATAAATCGTTTCGAAAACATCGTTTTTAATTCTCAATACCTTATAATCAGGGTGCGCAGCGGTAAAACTACAGCGAGAACTACAGTAGTTGCTGCAAATTCTTTGAACTCTCGGGGGTTGTTGACCCAGAAAAAAAAGATTCCGGGCAGAAAAAAAAAGTTTTTGGCCATCTAGTGGTCAGAAAATGACTTTTTACAACGCCCATTTAGAGCACTAACTTCGATTTTTAGCATATAAAACTCCATTTACCAGATTTTTCAGAAGTAGAGCCGTTGTCAGTGACAACTTGTCACAAAAAAATTTGCCATCTTTTGGAAAAAAAAATTTCCAAAATAAAAAATTTGTGAAAAAATTTTTCGTCATTTTGAAAGAAAAATTTTTGCGAAGCCAGACTCTAATTTTTTTCTAAAAAAATTTCTCAGAGCTCTCCCGATCACCATTAGATGTCAAATTTTCAGGAGAACACGAAAAACGTCTCAGCTCACCTTAGCGGACTTTACTTTATGGTGCAACCGGTAATTTAAACCTATAACCGGTATTATCACCGGTAAAAAAAATCTTTTTTTTTTCATAATTTCTTGCCTTTGAATTCTGCTTAAGATTTTTCTTCCCGTTTTTCGTTAATTTCGACCGTTTAAAAGTTAGAAATTTGCCCGCTGCGCATCCTACAGTAGGATCCCTAGTTATAATTCAACGAAATAACATTATTTTACTGAACTTATTTTCGGAACTGATCACTTCTCAATTTTCAAAAGACAGAATAAAGTCGAAACGTCGTTTGTTCTGAATTGTTAGTGGTCAAAACAGAGAAAATAGAAAAAAGCTAATTTTCTCCTTTTTTTTCTCAGTCAAATCCGGACGTGACAGCCTGATATCAATGTATAAAAAAAAGAGGATGACTTGTGCATAAATAGTTTCAAAATGACTCATTATTCCCACGTGATCACGTTTAAGTTTATTGTTTTCCACTTTTTGATAAAAAAATCATTTTCCAGCAGAGCCTATTTAGCTATTAATAACCTATTGGTCATTTATGACATAGTCTTTTCGAAGCGCAAATTCTACCGTAATTTGCCGGCTAGAAAATACCTTTTCGGTGTTTTTATGCCCTTCCCATTTTTACCATTTAGAGAAATAAACCTATTTGATAAATGCCTCGTTGTTATACTTTGAGTTACTCACGTTAAATATTATACGACCCTTAGGTCTGTATCAGTGGTACCAGAAGTGAAACTCTAACTATCACTTCGAGGATTTTTTTTTATAAAAAAAGAGAAAAAGGAATCACGGTATTTTTTGAAGAGAATTTTCACCGTATTCACGAGAAAATATCCACTTTATTTTAACCTACGCGTTTTTTAAGAGTGAGTAGAAAGAGATGGACGTTTTGAGACAGATCTTGGTCGATTTGCTCGACCCCGAGCTTGCGGCTTCGGCAACGGTGCGAATGAAGGACATCAAAAACGATCCTCAACTTCTTCCAAATTTGATGCAATTGACCCTGAGCGATGGGGAGCCAAGTGTCCGCCAGATGGCAGCAGTAATCCTTCGGAAGGATTTGAGCCGAAAGGAAAGGTCAAAAACGTTAAATTATATTAATTTAGATAATTTATTTTGACGTTTCGGCTAAAGACCCATAATCTGTTTGGTGAACAGAAAAAGGTACTGTTGGTTTTGGCCAAGCGAACTAAACGGGCAAAACCTACGCATTTTTTCTGAAATCCGTAAAAACGTTAACGTTATAAATTTTTAATAGGGCCCACCCTACCCAGTCAATTTTCTCGAAGACCATACCTAGGGAGCGAACCGGCAAACTTTCTGACTAAACCATAACCGTTGACCTAAATTATTTGACGTTACAGGGTAAATATACCCCAAGGAAATTGATTCTGAGCATTAAAAACTTTTTGAGCCCTCTAGTGGCCAGAAAATGGCTTACCAAAATCACTTTTTTATAACTAAATTGATATTTAAGCATACTTTTCATATTATTTATTTAAAAATTTAAAAAAAAAAAAAATTTGGAAAATTTTTGAAAAAAAAATTTGTCATTTTGACAGAAAAATTCTAACTACGGTGATAAAAAATTGATAGCCGCGCGCCCGAGCGCGGGCTGATTTTTGGCATGGTAATGTAAAATCATTAGGGAGCGCACCGGTAAAACTAACGAGAGAACTACAGTAGTTGATACAAATTTTTTGACCTCGCGGGGGTTGTTGACTCTGAAAAAAACGATTCCGGGCACAAAAAAAAAGTTTTTGGCCATCTAGTGGTCAGAAATGGACTTTTTAAAACGCCCATTTAGAGCACTAACTTCGATTTTTAGCATATAAAACTCCATTTACCTGATTTTTCAGAAGTAGAGCCGTTGTCACAAAAAATTTTGCTAACTTTTGAAAAAAAAANGATTCCTTCAATTTATGGGGCAAATTGACCCTGGGCGATGGGGGAGCCAAGTGTCCGCAACAGATGGGCAGGCAGTAATCCTTCGGAAGGATTGGAGCCGAAAGGACAGTCAAAGAACGTTAATTATTATTAATTTAGATAATTTATTTTGACGTTTTCGGGCTTAAAGACCGATAATCGTTTGGTGAACAGAAAAGGTAACTCGTTGGTTTGGCGCAGGGCGAAAAAACGGGCAAACCTACGCATTTTTTCTGAAATCCGTAAAAGAGTTAACGTTATAAGACTAAGAGCCTAGAAGCGCCAACGTCGGCACCGGCCAAGGGTGCTGAGTGGAAGCGCGTATAATTGTGGTAACTTTAATAGGGCCAGCACCCTACCGGTCACGTCAAGTTTTCTCGAAGACTGGGATAGTGAATCGCCAAGCAGGCAATAACCTAGGGGAGCGAACGGCGCGTGTAGGCAAACCTTTCATTGACTAAACGCGATAACCGGACCTAAAATTATTTGACGTTAGAGGGGTAAATATAGCCCAAGGATTGATTCTGAGCATTAAAATAACTTTTGACGCCTCTAGTGGCCAGAAAATGGCTTACAGGCAATACATCACTTTTTTAATAAGCAAATTAGATATGATGATTCAAGCATACTTTCATTTTTAAACTTTTATAATGAATCCAAGCGCGCTTAGCTCAAAAAAAATTATGTTTGATTTTTCTTTTTAAAAATAAAAATTTAAAAAAAAAAAAATTTGGAAAATTTTGAAAAAAAAATTTGTCATTTGACAGAAAGATTCCTAACTAGTCGGTGATAAAAAAAATATGATTCAGCCGCGCGCCCGAGCGCGGTGCCTGATTTTGGGGCATGGTAATGTAAAATCAATTAGGGAGCGCAACCGGGTAAAAGCTAACGAGAGAAACTACAGTAGTTGATACAGGGGAATTTTTTGACATCTCGCGGGGTTTGTTGACATCTGAAAAAAAAGCAAACGATTCGCGGCAGGCAAAAAAAAAAGTTTTTGGCCATCTAAGTTGGTCAAAAAAATGGACCTTTTTTAAAACGCCGCATATTAGATGCACTGAAACTATCGATTTGTTAGCATATTAAAACCATCCATTTACCTGATATTATTGCAGAAAGTAGAAGCCGTTGTCAGCAAAAAATACTTTGGCTAACGTTTGAAAAAAACAACTTTTGAAGAATTTGTAAAAAAATTTTTCGTTCATATTTTTGAGGAAAAAATTAGTAATGGCAAGGAGCTGACAGTCTAAATATTCAGGCAAAATTTTTTGCTGCTAGGACGCCCGCGGATCAGTTTCAGGTCAGCTAGATGTCAAATTTTCAGGAGAACACGAAAAACGTATTGGCTAACTTTAGCTTTCGTTTATCTTTATTGTGCAAACCGGGGATAATTTAAAGCGTATAACCGGTATTGATCACCCGGCAAAAAAATTTATCTTTTATTTTTTTATTATTTCATAATTCTTAAGCGTTTGAAATTCTGCTTAAAGATTATTTCTTCCAGAGTTTTTCGTTAATTTGCGCCCGTTTAAAACATTAGAAAATTGCGCCGGTGCGCTCGCCTAAAAAATCATCCATAGATTCAACTAACATAGTGGGGCTTAGCTTCGAGCTCGACCGAGATATATGAAACCGGCAATTTAATTTTAAAATCGGTATTTTTACCGGTAAAAATAGTTTTTGCCCGGTTCGTTCCCTAACCATACCAGATATCAACAAATGGTTTTCTGCTATGTGTAGCCAAGTAAATTTGTGGCGACCAAAAAATTTTCTTTTTTTTTCCTAGTCAACCGGTTCACTGGTAAATGATGTTATAAACCGGAAGTCCATAGGGTCGAATCTCAGTCAGCTCATTTTTGTTTTTTTTATATCAATAGAAATGTATGTATTCTGGATAATAATTGGTTGATATGTGGTAATTGATTAACATAAACGTGCAAAGAACAACATTTTAAATCAATTTATTTATGAAAAATTTTATCCTTATCTGCCTCTGAAAACCCGGTGATTTCAAAGGTTGATTACCGGTTGAAGGAGAGAAAAACAAAAAGTTTTGGTCGCCACAAATTTACTTGGCTACACATAGCAGAAAACCGTTTGTTGATATCTGGTAGGGTCTTCGAGAAAAATGACTGAGTAGGGTATTAAAAAAATACCTATGAACTACCTTGTCTAAGCGGAAAAAAGTTGATTTTCGATGACGATACAGATGTAGCGGACAAAACGGGATTTCAAATTCTGTCCGCTTGCCCAAAACCTACAGTAAAACGAAAGCTTAATATTTTGCGCAACATTTTCGGTCGAAAAGTGCATTAGCCACACATGTGGCCACACCGATTATTGCCGTCTAACCGAAACGTAATTATGATCTTTGATCGAAAGTGATATTTGTTAATATTCGTGACTTAACCGATTTTAAGCCTTGGCCCAAATTTATTTAGGCGATGCGTATGTTTTGGTCGATTAATCTATTCCTAGGCAAAAATTTTGTAAAAAAATCCTGCATACCGGGGATCGGAAAAAACTGGGCCACAAATTGCAACGTTTTCATATAATTTTTGCATCCAGTTGGCAACTGTTGACAACCCAAAGACAATTATTTCAGACACCGCATCGGATGACCGGTAAACTTGTAGAAAATCGGTCGTGAGAAAAAGACACCTTCCTCGAAACCAATTTTTTAAAATTCACTACTTTTTACAGTGAGGTAACTTTCATAGGACAACCCCTTAGGACAGGCAACCGACCTTAAACTCACGCTAAAATTTTGCCAATGACTTTAATAGGACAGGGTAACGGTTTCTACCTGTCTTATTAGCGTCATTTCACTGTACCATTTTTATGTAATTTGACACTTCTCAAGGAGTCAAATAACAGATTGTTCATGCTTTAATCTAGAGGTCCTGAAAATATAGCCTTGGTACATATGTAATTATACCTGACTGTTTTTGACCTCAGGAATAGTATGCTTCACTTTCGGGATCGGACCAAGAACAATTAAGAAGTGCAATTATCCAAGCCTTGACCAGTGAGCAAAACGCTTCTGTCTGGTCGGCTGTCGCTGAAGTGTCTGCTGGAGTACTCAGAAAGAATGCGAGTTGGCCAGCGTTTTTTCAGTTGGTACAACAGGAAATGGTTTTGATTTAAAAAATGATTTTGAAATCAGGTAACTTTTTTAAGCATCGACAGATTTGTATGTGCCACCTAGACTGTCACCTATCGAAGAGGCTCGAAATTAAAAAAAATCCGTACATTTACCATATATTTTTTTTCTAACCGTGAATTACCGGTAAACTGGTTCAACCAGTCTGGTTGAGCAAAAAAAAATTCACCGCAGCTTTTTTTGTTTCCAGTTGGATGCAGGAAACCGTTTCGTGATATCCGACACAGTCAAATCTGTCGTTGCTAAAAAAATTACGTCAATTATTTCTAGAGGGATACAGTTTTATCAAGAAAAAAAACCATTGGTAAGGCTGTAGAAACAAATACTGCTAAAGGGGCAGAATTATTGGCCAGAATGGCATCCTCATCTCCATCAGTTATCAGAGATCCAACCACAGCTGCACAAGGCTTAGTTTTGGTCGCAAAATGCTTTCAGAATGATGACAGGAATTGTTTGAAAGTCGTATTTGTACAAATAATCTGAAATAAAAAAAATAATAAATTGACGGTACAAAATTTGTACTACAAATGTAAAATTTCTCAATTTTCGAAATATATTTAGAAAATGTGAAAAATTACTGGAAATTTCAGAGTAACCGGAATACTTAAAAAATGACCCGAAATTCTGAAAATAACTTGTAAATTTGACAAATGACAGGTGTAAAATTTTAAAATGACATGAAAGTTAAAAAATGTCCCGTAAATTTTAAAATTACCTTCGAAAAATGAACCGATATCTGAAAATGAGCAATAAATCTTAAAAATTACTTGAAATTTTAAAACGACCCGAAATTTGAAAATGACCTGAAATTTCCTAAAATGACTCGTAAATTTGACAAATGATTTATAAATTTTTAAAATGACCAGTAAATTTACGAATAACCTTGCATTTGAAAAATGACCCTAAATCTGAAAATGAACGTTTAAACTTTGTAAATGACCAATAAATCAACAACAAAAAAATTACCTTAAAGTTTAAAAATGACCCCCAAATTTGAAAAATGACCCCAAAATTTTGTAACAAAATAAAGTGCAACCCTACATCAAACTCTCCGTGCCTTAACCGCTATCATCAGCGAACTCACAGATGCCAATGCTCCAGCAGCCAAGGAGTTAATGCAAAAAGCAATTCCTGCTGTTGAAAAAATCGCCAATGATGGTGAAACTGACTGGGCCGTCGAAGGCTTTCAAATTTTCCAAACTTGTCTCGACAGCCCCGTATCGCTCCTTAACCCACAGTTAGGCTTTTTCAGAAAACTGTCACCTAAAAAGGGAACGTTGAAATTCCAAGTGGTGAAATTCCATTTGAGAATATCAATTTTGAGCGGATAAGTTGTTGCGTTTCCGCGGTGATTTTTTCAATTTCCTTATATAATGGGGAAAACACCTCTAATATATGCCACCAACAGCTCATAGTCTAAAGAATTTTCGTGGTGATTTTTAAGCTCCTTTATTTTATAATAAGAGTCATCGCCTATGAGCAATCGGCAGCTCATTAGTTAAACAAAAAAAATGATACAGTCTTCGCTGTATTGCATATTTCCAGCTAAATTTGCATATTTAATTTTCAGGCGGCTGTATCTTAATCATGGAATTTGTTTTGAAATGCAAAAATAAAATACAAACAATTTTGAAAAAACTATTTTATATTTGCGTTTGTCATGACGGCTTTTTTGAATTTGGAGAAATTTTAAAATTAGAAAATAAAATTCCATGCTGAAAATGCTTTAGAATATTTAATTGGAAATGGTTTGTTCCGTTCTGAAATGGTTCGATCCATTTTGAATAGTTTTGTAAAAAATCGACATTCGCGTGTCCTAGTAAAAAGCTTCGACCCGTTTCTTCTCCGACACTCAATATCGATTATTTGACGAACCAATCAGTGCATAGACCCGTTTTTCCTGGGACAATCTATTTGAATCATAAATTTCGACTATGGGTCAGCCAATGATCTCTCGGTTGAATTTTATCAAGGAACTATTTTTTTCACCCGAAAAAGCCAAAATTCAGTCCCTCAAGGAACTAATGCAATGGGCCGCCCGAATTTTCTGTGCCACTGATGCCGATCCCGCCTTTAGATGTTGCGCTGGTAACTTTTTAATCCAGGGAGTTAACACAAAATCGAAAGCTATCAAAAAGAAAAAAATGACAAAGGACCTTTTACAAATCACTTTTCCAGTTTTGATGGAAGCAGATGAAGACGAGGAAGAGGATGATGAAGAAGATACGCCACGAACCGTTGCGCTACAGTTATTAGATACTATTGCAATTAAATTGCCAAATACTGAAGTTTTGGGAGTTGTGCTTGAATTCGCCATGCAAGCAGCTCAAGGTAAATACATATGTATGGTTCCGCACGGTGGAATTTTCGATTATTAAACGAGGGGGTTTTAACTTAAGGGGATGGTGGTTCCTAATCTGACATATTCAAGGTGATCATGCGCGAAAAAGGAAAATATCTCAGTGGTTCTGAACAAACAAGATTGTAGATCCCACCATAATCTCAAAAATCAGACTGACGAAATTTTTTTTTCGGCCTTACACTCCGTGTACCATGTCTGTAACACGGCACACTTTCCATATTTCAAAACCTTATCTCGTCCCTGGTTTTTTAACAAAAGCTTTGATATTCACCACAAATATAGGAACTTAAGGGGTATACTCATCGTTTTTTTCGCGCCACGAAGGCGCCACGTTTTAGTTATTTTTAGTTTATTGAGATCTTTCAAACACCACCAAAAACTACGAGAAGTGAACCAAACCAGAGAGAATCCATCACTGAGAACAGGAGTATTTTTTTTAATTTTTAATTACTTACAGAACAGTCACAATTAAGCTCTAAAGTCGTAATTAAATCGCGGGATAGTAAGCAAAAATTATATAACTCACAAAAATAGGGCAATCAAGCAATTCGCGACTTATATTTGAAAACAGATTCAGAACAAAAAATTCCATTTATCATAAAAACATACTCATACGACCAATCAGCGCTTTAATTTTTGTTTTTTAACAAAGTGTTATCCGTCCCTTCACCTCATTCCCCATCGCATGAAATAATAAATAAGAGGACAAACCACTGTTAGAGAAGAAATAAAAAGGGAAATAAAGAGAAATGAGTGAATTCACCGAGATAAATTTCAATGGCGGCGCCAGGACCTCAAGACTTTCAAAAATCGAAGCATTTGGTTTCGACAACAGCTCGGGTACCGCCACCACGGAAATGAAAACCCGTTCCTATGTTATGCCGAAAATGACCCCAAGAATCGACCTGGAAATGGAAGCAAGAAGCTGCATAAACCTCTGGGGGGCGTCTAGGACAAATTCTATCAGAATTTGTGCCGAAACAGAAAACAAAAGGACCGAAATAAAAGAGTTGATAAAAAAATGGCGCCTAGCCGATAAGCTGAGTATCCCCCCGAAATATACAAATCAACCGGAACTGGTTCTAATTTTTAACAGTTTCCCCATGTTCTGCGCCGGGATCAAGATTTTTTCTGATTATATGAGCCACTTTGACCCACTTTTCGAGCACAAGGGTCTACGTATACTTAACATGAAAACCCTCTTAACAGAGAAAGCCGAGATATGCAGAAAGACCGGGGCCACATACTACGAACGACAAATTATAATCTGCAGACAACTAGACCTGGCACCGGCCTTTCGATATGTTTCGGCTTTTATAAGGGCGGAAAACTTAAAAGAACAAATTAGATATCAGGTCAAATACGGTAATATGGAGTTCGACGACGAGGCCGCAGCAGCCAATACCATCGAATGCAAATTTGACTATGATGACGATAGTCTAAACATGAGAAAAAATTGGGTGCCCCTGGAGGGACAAACTGAAGGTTCAGTTGAGAGCGATTTTACCAGGTGGATAAATATGATAATATCACAAGATATATTATACATAAGCCGATTGGAACAAACCAATAAGGCAGCTCTGCTGGCAATCCGTAATAAAGTAGACCCAAAAAGGGCCACCCAAAATTTTCGAAAAGTTTATGATCTAGAAACATTTACTCGCGACTTAGAGGAAATGAATTTAGAGAGTGACACGTTGAATAACTCGATTAGGAGCAGCGAACTAGGTAGTTACTCACTTTCCCGCACCTCGGTACCGGTACTATCTGTTAGACCCACCAAAAAAAAGTCGAGAAGGGAACGATCCCTTCTTAGCCGATCATTAACCACAGTGAAGGAAAGTGAGCAGCTGGACGTCAGCTTTGTCGTCATAGGCAATCAGGTCACCAGCGATAATTCAGGCATGGGTCCAGAGGGGGCCTTTTTTGAGAACACCTCGACCGAAACATTTTTAGCCTTAAAACGCAAAAAATCGGTGATAAGTACGACGTTTATATCAGAGGTTGCCAGCATCGCCGATACGTCCGCAGACCCACAAGAGGAACAGGGGCAAATCATGTCAGTCGATCAACTCCAATCAACGCCCAAAAGAACAGAAACAACGAGAAACGCATGACAGCTGGTAAGTGTTTGCAATTTGACCCCCCCTGCTAAAACTATCGCTGGGCAGTCCGAATACAATTCACTAATCATGAATTCTCAGGATCTATCCAGCGAGAGTGTAGTAAATCACAGCCTTTTGGCAGAAAAAATCAAATTGTCATCACACTTTAATTTTGCATGCCATATCAAATCAAGAAAGTTTTTTTATTTTTTTTGACAGTCACCGAGAACAGAGCATTTTTCGCATCATTAAAACTTTTCGTCAACATCATTATGGGGTTTCGAATAAAGCTAACAATGGCATTTGTAACCGAAGTTACCGATAAATGCAAACAGAGGGAGGATACTGCTGCAGAATTTCTGGCAGGAAGACAGATACAAAGGAACTTGTTTGCAATCGTTAGAGCATTATACAAAACAAAATCTTTTGTATTTTCAAATCAGGACGACCCGGACCACGCACTTAATGACTATCTCTATGGGATTAAACAGGGGAGAGCAGAAAGGAACTACCTTACAATTTCAGATCGGGCGATGAACAGTAGGGAAAGGGAGATCCTGCATAATATTGTCGGGAACCTGTTCGGATCTGAACTCAATAACACGTGTTCCGTTCCGGAGGGACCGTCATACACTCCGGAGAACCTAGACTCTGCTGGATCATTGCCAGAACTAGGTCGGGGAGGAGGGGGACCAGTGGAGAACATAACCCAAACAACTAAAAACCCCGAAATAGCCTTGTACACCCAGTCATCATATAACCCCTTTGACTTCCGTACAGCCCAATGGCTAGACGGACAGCCAATCATCCGAACCAACAAACCAATCGCGGAATCAGAGTTCCCAAAAAAGATAGGAATAAAAAATCAAACATGTACCGGTCCCACATTCAAAATTGCAAGCATTAATATACCTATGCGATTCATGGCCCAGAACACAAACATTTTTTACGATATAGTGGACTATTATCCAGAGTACGATATATTGGGGTTCAGCGAGATGTACCTAAAAAAATCAATTACGATTGATGTACCGCCAGGATACACCTTCTGGGAAAACGGACTGGGGGATGACATTACCTCCTGTTTTTTGACTAAAAAGTACCTTAAAAAAAATCTTAGCCTCGCGAACCCCTTTGTAAACTGTTCAGCCCTTAAAATTCAAATAGGGAGCAAAAAATCCGCATATATAAAATTGATCCAAATGTACCGAAGTCCTGGCGAGATGTCTGACCGATTCATCAATAAATCTATATTGATGAATCGATCAAAATATTTCGGCAAACTAAGGGATTTGATCAAAAATCCGAAAAAAAAATCGGTTTTGATGGGTGATTTCAATTTCGATTTTCAACAATCCGCTACGAGAACATACAGAAACCGGCGAGAGAGGGAACTGACCAATGACTTCAAATCGGGGCCACTTATTAATTATGTCGAGGGCCAAAAAACACACTTTTCTAAAATTCATAATACAATGACCACAACCGACATGATTTTAGCAACCCCCGAAGTGGAGCCCTTAAACCCAACAGTTGACAGAGTTTCTGTCCTTGAAGGGCTTGACCACTTCCCACTGAGCTTCGAGATCAATCATGAATTCAGGAAGCCTCCTAGAAAATTGATCAGATCACGAGGCAAAATTTTCAAAAATATCCCATTCAGTAAACAAAGTGACACAACCAACTTAACGGAAAAATATAGAACATTAAAAAAATGGGAGGACAACAATAGCGATAAACTGACCACGCTTAATAAAAACTGGGAATCAGATGTAAGACGTTTTACCGAGAAATCTTACCAAGAGTTGTGTCACATGTGCGACGTGGTTATGCCCCTCAAAGAAACTTTGTCCAAATCAGGGGATAGCAGATTCCCCCTCTCAAAAAAGTTCCACGACCTATCGAGGTCATTGAAAGCTATCTACTTTTTGCGAGGCAAAAAATGCCAGAAAGATCATAAATATAGAGAACTAACAAAAATGGCCAGCAGAGAACGTAAAAAATGTATTCGGCGCTCTAAAATCACTCTGCAAGTGAAAGAGCCCGATCACAAAAAGGAAGTTGGGCTACGTTTGATGTCTATAAGAACGTGGACAACTCCCTCTCTGATCAGCTAGATGAAACTGATTTTTGTCTAAAATTTCAGCGTCTGAGCTACGACTACTGTGAAAAGAGCTTTGCTTGCCCGACCTCCGAACATGAAGAATATCTTCGTAATTTTGGTACGGGCAAGGAAAATTACTTCCAACTAGAGCTCCCCCTAAAACTAGGATCAAATAAGGAACACTTAGATATCATGTGCACAATAAATAATGCGAGAGGTTCGGGACATGCAAAGGGCATGGACGGTACGTCCCGGGAACTAGTAAAAAAATTAGGGGTACAGGGACTGAAAGCGTTAAATAACATTATAAACGGTATCCTGGCAACAGGGGATTACCTACAAGGGTTCCGTACCTTGAGGGGGATGCCGGTGTTTAAAAAGGGATCCAGAACGGACGTTAATAACTTCCGACCAATCCTAATAACAAGCAGCATCGCCACGCTGGTAGAGAAGGTTTTCGGTCTGCAAATGATCCGGAGGGCGCAGGAACTAGGACGGCTTCACGAGAACCAGGGGGGTTTTCTCAGGCAAAGATGTATAGGAAGTCTAGTTAACATGCTAAGGAAAAAAATTTTCGAGGACCCAAAAAACTATTACCAATCCCTATGCGCCACGGACCTGAGCAACGCCTTTGGTTCAACAGAGGTCGACCTAATCGTAGAAATAATGAAAAGCTTCTTCTCCCCACTGGCCCTTAGGTTCCTGCGAAGTTTTTTATCACAATCGGAAATATTCACTGAGGCCCACGGGAAATTTGCAAAACCATTTAAAACATCTCCCCGGGGGTACCCCCAAGGGTCCGCATTGTCACCCCTCTTATTCCTCTTACTAATGAGTGAGAGTCACAACAACTCTCACGGCGACTCCTTTTTTAGCTTTGCAGATGATAATAATATTGTAAATAGCGAAAAAACGGACGAGCAACTCATTTTTAAGTCACAAGAGGCGTTAAATTGTTTCGTAAAATTCTGCAATGAATTCTCATTAAAAATAAATGCAGATAAAACTTTTTACACCATTCTGAAGCGCAAAAGAGGAGGCGGTGAGAGTTGCCTTGAGTTGGAAATAAATGGCGAAAAATTAAAAAAGGTACCATGCATTAATATGCTCGGGGTAAGGCTAGACACTGGACTCCAATTCGGGCCCCATTTTGACCATTACATGTCTTCAGTGAAATCGAGATGCGGCTACATTAAAAGATACTCTACAAAATGCCACAAATCATTCAGCAGAGTACTGGCCCTAAGTTTTCTGTACGGTTCCATGCAGCACGCTATACAATATATAACACCTCCCCCCCCTAACTATTGTAGGACGTACAATGACCAAATAAATTCAGCTTTACGAGTACGATTCACCAACAGTTTAGAGAAATTTATGGAAAAAACTTATTATGTGAAGGTACCTCAGTACAGAATCCTAAAACGGGCCAAAATGATGTCGTTCGAAACAACATTTGCCTTTAGCCAAATAACGAGGCTAAATACGGTGCTATTAAGACCGATCCCCATATGGGAATTCAGCGACATAATAAGTTGCTTAGAATTCAGCAGAAACTCTAGAACAAAAGATGAAAATATCATTCCTAGGCTCTCGGAAAAACCAAGAAAATTAAAACATAAGGAGTCGGACTACTTTACAACAGCCCCATTTATCTGGATAAAACAATTTAACCGACTACCACCCTCTGTTAAATGTTTTCTCGGTACCAAAAAATTCGCGACAAAGCTGCGGTACTTTTTTATGTCAATTTGCCCACACAATGAATTTCACGACGAAATTTGTGGCGCATGCGGTAGAAACTGCAGGGATAACCGCCAGATAGGATACACGCATATAAAAGTAGAAAATCTAAGATCAAAGGAATACTGCATAGAATCTACTGATTCAATAATCAGTCGACAGATGATTATCGAATCAAACATAGGAAGCAACTTTTTTTACAATGCAATCAGCAGAAAAACAAATTGGTTCAACAGCGAAGTTAGCATTTCTAGGGGGAATTTTTTTCTAACAGGGCCAATCTTAGGGTAGGGGATCGTCGATGGTGAGGGGCGGAACACGTACCCGGGCTTGGACGTGTTCCTGTACAATCAAGTTATACTTGAAACAAATAGTGGAAGGAGGGTTCAGCTATACACGGGACGTGAATTATCTCCCTTCACCATCGACGACTCAAGATATTGAAAATTAAAAACAAGACCTAATTTTTGAATTTACCACGGATAATTATCACTTCTTACAAGAAAATTATTCCTTTTTCTCATTATTCGGTATGATTGTTTATAGGGTTTTTATTTCTGAATATAAAATGTATGATCGCATCTTGAATTACCCGACTAAGTTACAGAATAAATAGATGCTTAGTATAAAAACAACAACAATTCAATTGAGTTAGTTTCATAGAGCTGGGCAACGCACTACTATAAAAATTAGGTGTTTTCTCAGTAAATTGTACAAAAAGGTACTGTAAATAACCCAAGGGTGCATTTCGGTCTCTGCAAGGATCCCCGTAACAATAGATCCACAATGAGCCGACATAAAAACCAATTAGTGAGTCGAAATAATCTTTTTTGTGCTATACCCAACGAATATGATATTACTTTTGATGACTTTCTATAAATTTAAAAAAAACTCCATTTCTTGATTCCTTTAAATATGACCCATTAGACAAAAAAAACTGAAATCCTGCGTGATCTTCAATAATCAAAAACCCATTTATAAAAGTGCTGTAAATATTTATTGCGTAATGAAGTATAAAGATAGTAGAGATAGGGAGGTAATTGTTGGTTATAGTAATGATAATTGGTTCTTTAGCAGTGAGCGATGCTGCCATGGGGCATTTTCTGACAACTCCAATCTAAAAGCAGTAATTATCGAATGCTTTATATTTAATTTTGTTCACCGTGAACAATATATATTTTCAAATATTTTCTTACTTGAGTTACAAAGTACCACATGGTCATCAAATACAAGCTTGGCTCGTCCACTCAAACCGAAAGTAACAGCGGATAGGACCCCTAAAATTGAAATTGTTAAAAATGCTCTGTTCACGACAAGTCAGGAACAAATAATAGAACATGTACCTCGCTGTGAAAAAGGGCTTAATTGGTTGACTATTAAAACACGTATAAAATCTAAAAAAATAAAAATATTCCAAGCTTATAATTTGAAATTTTATATTTTTAAAATAAAACAGGTACATGTTCCAATACTAAATAATTATTTTAGTACCTCTCGTCCGTTTCTCAATCGTCCGAATTTGCCGCTGACACTGAAGTACAAAATTGGGAATCGTCTCCTGAAGAACGGCCTGTTCAAATTCTTTCCTGTCGAACACAAACTTAAGTTGGCATTTCGCATCACAAAACTGCTCGGAGGAAAATTTAAGGGACGCCAATATTCCATCAGCAACCTCGGAGACGAGCAAATCCTGTTGGGCAGAAACTTTGAAGAATTCCTTGATACTTTCCTGCACATGAATTATCTGCTCATTATCCAAATTCTTCATAATCAGCGGCAACTTGGTCATCCCATCGACCATTTCCAAAGCTGTGGGTTCACGACGAAACTAAGACAAAACGTAAACTTCAAGACTCCAGATCTCTACTACCCCTCAGTTTATAAGTGGAGATGTCGGTACATGTACGCGGCCGCGGCCAATCCAGAAAAATCAGAACCTCGCAGTACAAAGAGCCGTTCCGCGTACATGTTCCTGCATTGCCACATCCTTTATGTTAAAAATTTTCTTTTTCTACACTGCCTATTGCCTGCCCGGTCACTGAATAACTGGAACAAGTACCTTAAAGTCACTGACCGGCCAGAACATAACATTATTCTCGATTTTATAACATGTACCTGTAATTTAAGTCTTCGCAGCCCTTGCTGTTGCATCTCGATGATACTATTGATGGAGATCCCATCAGACTCGTTATCGGGAGCGACGGGCGGGCGCTTCAGAGGCTTCACAACTTTTCTCGGCATCTCTAAAAGTTACCGTTATAATATTATAAATTTTCTTTTTTGGCTAAGACTGGTTGTCAACTCTCAGTGGGAAAATAATTACTCGTTCCATAGCTCACAAAAAAATACACAAAATAAACCATACCTATCAATAAGAATCCAGGCCAAACGGTTCAATTCGCTCTCGGAACAACTCACTAAAAAAAATACAATGGTTAAGAACGAAAACTTAACCACGAAGAAAAAACAGACGCAGTGGTCAAAAAATAAAATCGTATTAATGATACGAAATGAAGGGACCGACCAGATAGAAAAAAGTGGCTGTAATCCGATCAACCAATCGGAAGTCCGACCGAGAGATCAGCTGCAAAAGCCGAATACGTTGGATCACATTAGCCGGATTTTGATAACAAAAAAAATAAAAAACAATCAGAAAAACCAAATAAAAAACATAAAAACGTACCGATTAGCACCAGAGCTACCATTTCCTGTCCAAACCAAAAACTGTACACGCCCACAGAGAGAACCAACCAAACTTAGGCCATGCCACCACCTTAAATTAGCTTTTGCCAAAATTTTTCAACTAGGATCCATTATGCGATCTGATTACAGTAATAACAACTGTACGCTGCATTTCTCATTTTCGTACTGAATTTCTGCAAACACAGCCCATGTTAGCCTTGGTTGACCATCTACTGAGCAATAAATTTAACAAAACAACAAAATAAAATTTTTTGGGTTTTGAGATTTTTTCAAAGAAAAGTCGGTTTTTCGGGGGTTGAAATTAAAGGTTAAATTACGGGTGACGATAATTGAGATTTATCAGATGACTTTTTTGATTGCCCTATTTTGTAGAGAATTTGTCACTGAGTTTTCTAACTCCCAGGATTTTTTCTGAATTTTGAATTTTTTTCAAAGAAAGTAGGTTTTAGAAAATTTATAGTTCAGAATTTCAACAAAAACTAGAAATTCACAAGTCGTTCCTGAGACTTTGAAAAAAAATCGGAAAAGGGCTTCTGTTCGGACCTTAATCCNAATTTTGGGACCACCAGCATCTTGCTAATTCTATTTTTATGACCTTCCAAGGCGTTAGATTATTTAGATTTATTTACCAGGAAAAAGTAGAGGAAATTCCATTTTTAGGAATTCCATTTTTCCTAATTTAGTGCAATAAAATTTATATTTACAAAAAATTTTAGCTACTGTTTGTGCGTCTATAAGGACAATATGACAAAATTTGGCCAGACGCTTTCATTTTTTCGCCTGTCCTTCTATAAGAATAATACTGTGGAGCAGTGTTCTGAAACGGAATCGGGATATCCCGACCAGGGTAGGGATCGAGTGGGACTGGGATTGAACATTTCCACTTACTGGAAATGACTCGGGACCGGGCGGGATCGGGATTGAAAACTCATCCCGTTTTATAAGACTGCTGTGGAATATGCCATATCTCAAAAATTTTAAAGTAAAGAGCAGAACAACGGCCTTCATATTTTTGAGTTTATAAAACACCTCGTTTTCAAAAATTTTTGACTGAATAGCATAAAAGGTTTTCATAATTTTCGGCCAAAATTTTTTTATTATTGATAATAACAAAAAGTGGTACTGTGGTTTTTTCTATAAGTATAGTATCCTTATAGAAAAAAAAACACAGTACCACTTATTGTGACTTTAAGGAAGCACCGTTCATAAAAATATTTTGCTGACATTTTGGAACTATATCGATCATGATGGCCGAGTTGCTTAAATTTTTTTTTGCTTTTAATAAAATAGCTTTATAAATATTTTTAAGTTACTCGGGCATATAATAATTCGTTCTAGATTGTTTTATTATATGTTATGTTTGTAATTGTGGGTTTTCGCAAAAATTGTGGAAAGTTGTACTTAAAAGTTATTGACGATTTAAATTATATTTCACAATAAAAAATGTTTATTAACCAGGATTTAGTCATTAAAAGAAACCAGCCGATATACTCGTTTGCAATAAACTTTTAATTTTATTTTACGTCCGCTTAAACAAATACTTCAGTAATATATCTTTGATCTGTTTCAAAAGTGCTCCAAATGACCGTTAAGTGTCGGAAATTGTACATGCGAATTTCCAGAATTTTCGTCTACACATGTTATTAAATATTACATGTGTAATTTTTGAAATAACATCCGTAGCCCAAAATATTGTATTAACCAGTTCCGACACTCAACGGCCATTTTGAGGCCTTTGAAAAGCAGATCAAAGTTATATTTAAAAGAAAATTCATAGTCTATTGCAAACAAGTATATATTAAATGCTTGGGTTATTTTAATAAATTTATCCAATTTGTTAATAAATTGTAAAAAAAACAGCAAAACAATGTTAATATTAATAACATTTTTCTGAATTTTTACATGATTGACATGTTTATATTTATAACAAAAAGTTTGTTGAAACTTAAAGTTTTTACACTTAAAACATGTGTTATTGAAAAGTTTTCAAAATACGTACCGCTTTTTTTAGTAACGTCCCTTATAGGAAGATCCCGCAGCTAGCCACTTTGTCGGCCTACGCAAAAGCTATATTTTAGCCTAGCCCACCCACGCCTAAGCGAATGTAATGACACCTCTTTTGCGGGGGATAAAAATTTAGGGGGATGTACATAAGTTATGTAATATAACGCATAGATCTACGAACTGGCTGATATCAAACGTGTCAGAACTTTTTGGTTTATTTTTAATTTATTATACGATTATGATGCCCGGGTAACACTAAAAACTTATTCCCTATTCTTTTAACAGGCAAATAAGTTTTTAGTGTTACCCGGGCATCATAATCGATATAAAAGTGCAAAATAACGACCGCTACCGTATTGTTTTTGGGTGATTTACTTTAGTTAAAAAAATTCAGCAAACTATTTTTTATAAAAAGTACTTCCTTAAAGTCACAAAATGGCAATTAAAAGTTAAACTTTAAAAGTACATATATATGTGTATATATAGAAAAAACATATTTGAAACCTAGTGCTATAAAATTTATATTTCAAAATTTCATAGCACTTAGTTTCAAATATGTTTTTTTGTAACTGCCCTGATAATATTTTTTGGATCCTGGTTACCAAAATCGAATCTTCGAGAAGGTTTTTTGAAGGGCAATCTCGACGGTCTCCTCATCTCACGTACACATCACATTATTATAATAGTATATAAAAAATTCGGATTTTNCTGGTTACCAAAATCGAATCTTCGAGAAGGTTTTTTGAAGGGCAATCTCGACGGTCTCCTCATCTCACGTACACATCACATTATTATAATAGTATAAGAAAAAGTATATTTTTAACTGCAGCATATTTATAATTATATTGTAATCAGTTGAATATATACTTTGAAACTCGCGAAAATGGCAGTAAAAGTTGTTCTAATTTAAATTTTATTTCTCAAAAATGTTTATCAATCGAGTCAATTAAGTCATTAACGGTATCGAGGCGTTAATATTTTCTGCGATACAAATAATTATCTTGAATAATCATTTTAATATATCTTCAATCGAGGAAGAACGCGCATTTTGAGTCAAAGGTGTCGAATTAATTCGACTTTTTGAAAACGAATCATCTGATTAAGTTTTAAGATAGCTCAAACTGAGCACAAATATTGACAGAAGAATAAATTAAGAAAAAAGGTCTGAATAAGACCATTGATTCCAATTTTTTAACAAAAACTGATAATTAAACAATTTTAGTAATCTCCAGAAAAAAACAAAAAATGGTCCGATTTGGACCAATTCTTTTTTATGTTATTATTCACTAGATATTTGTGCTCATTTTGAGCTATCTGAAAACCTAATCATATGACTCGTTTTCCAAAGCCGAATTAATTTGGATTAATTTACCGCATTTGACTCAAAATGCTCGTTCTTACTCGATTAAAGATATAAATATAACTTTCATTTGTTTGTTTCAACAAATATTTACTTTTTTTGTGCGTTTTTATGCAATCTTGAAATAAACAAATCTATCCCAAAGATATCCTCATCTGTTTTTTATCATTTGATGACATTGCCAAAACTCAGTTCTTTATTTTTTAACAAATTAAATGTTTTTTACTAAATTGTTATTTTCAGTTTGTATTTTTTTTTGCTAGAAAGTATATTTTTTTCAAAAATACAATTTTCAATACAGTATAATGTCTCTTGTAAGACGAATCATAAGGATTTTTAAACTACTGTCCGACAAAAAGTACTTCACTGCTCCCTAAAAAACGCCATGGTACGATACGTATGTTATTGTATTTGGTTTTGAGGCACAAATATATATAATATTTTGCTATTAAAAATATTATATATACGTATGTTACATACGGTATGTATCAAACCAAGACATATTTTTTAAGTATAGTAAAATTCTTTTCGTGGGACAGTAGTTTTTAAAATCTTTATGTCGCGTCCTACTAGAGACACTTTACTGCACATAAATTAAATTCTTTTCTAAATTTGACTTTATTTACACATTTTTATTTGACATCTGACCCTATATAGACATTTTCTTGAAATTTGATTTTATTTTGAAATTTGACTCTATTTTGAAATTTGACTCTATTGACTCTTTTTTTAGTTCATTGGTATCTGGGCGATGAATTAATCTGGGAAGGACCTCCTGACGAAGGGGGTTTGTCTGAGTTGATACTCAAAGACTGTTGGAGCGAAGATATGGGAACTTACCGAATGACGGCGACAAATGGCGAAGGTCAAGATGAATCTTGTTGCAACGTTATTGTGCAACAAAGACTAAAACCATGCATGGAAATACAAGGACCCATCGAACCCATGGAAACTATTTTAGAGGTCTCGGAACATTCTAGAACTACTTCTGCTGACTCACATAGAACCGAAACACAGGTAATTATTTTGGTAATTTGACCTCCTTTTCAAAAATAATCAAATATGGATTTTTTTCCAAATTTGGATTTTTTTTAAATTGAGTTCAATCACAATTTTTTTTGAAATATGACCCTCTACGTTTTTTAAACTGAGTTCAATCACAAATTTTATGGATCAAGCTTGAAGAGAATATTGCGTTTACGATTTTGTTCTTATAGACAAAAACTCATTAATTATTGCGTAGAATTCTTTTAGGAGCAAATATTTTGAAATTTGACCTTGTACAAATCAATATTTTAAATCTGACTCTATTCTCACTTTTTTAATTGACTCTTTTTAACTTTTATTGACTCTTTTTACGATTTACTTTCAATTTGAGTTTATTTCCATATTTAAAGTATAAACTTTTGTATAATGGTAAAATAGTATTTTTTCGCGAATTTTTTTTGAAATTTGACCTTGTACTATTATAATAATGTGTTGTGTACGTGAGATGAGGAGACAGTCGAGATTTCCCTTCAAAAAACCTTCTCGAAGGTTCGATTTTGGTAACCAGGATCCAAAAAATATTATCAGGGTAGTATAATAGTTTCGGAAAAACAAAAGGTCATATTAAAAATTATTCGAGGTCAAATTTCAAAAAAAATTTTTGCGAAAAATATTACCAAAGTTTTTCTATATTAAATTAGCATTTCATGATTTTTTTTTTCAGAACGACGAAGTTAAATGGAATGAAGAAAGTCACGACGACGAATGTGACCTAACGAACGAATTTGAGCGCGAAAGAGAATTATTGAAAGAAATTCCAAATCTTGTAATTTCAAACCTCGAAATTCCAGCAAAAAATTTTCGGCCTCAAAATTCTTCGTTATCCGATACTCCAGTTGTAAATTTTATGAAACCACAATTCAATTCGACAGAAAATTTTGCAATGGATTTTTCTAAAGAAAATTCAAACTCTGAAAATTCAGCGTCAGTTCAAATAAGCAGTGATACATTGACTTTGCCTTGTCTAATCAAGCCCCTTATTAGTGCAGTAGTTAAAGATGGGGATAAAAAGTTTGAATGGAATTTTGTAAGTAAAAATAATTTTTTTTTGTCTTTAAATTTTGGAATTATTTTTGCGTTTTGACTCTAGAAACAATATATTGTGGAAATTTTTCTAAAAAAATCAATTTTATGCATAAAATATAGAAGCCTTGAAATAAACGGAAAAATATAACGTATAATTCCAAAATTTGAGCGTTTTCAGAAATTGAAAGTTTACAACGAAATATTCTTTTTAGGGTGAATCAATTATCAGGGATAACGAAAGTGCCCTTTAAAATTTAATAAGTTGCCACAAGTGACACTAAAGAGCATAATTTCGGAGTTTGAGCATTTTTTTTTTGAAATTAGTCAATTTTCAACGAAATTTGGTTTCTAGGATAAATTAATTATAGATGAATTAACAATCTGCAAAAAGCAATAAAATAAAGAAAATCTCAATTTTTTACAAAGTTTTTATGAACGTCTATCTTTCTTTGCATAATTACTGTTTTGAACTTAACTATTTTTAAGTATTAATAAATGTAAAAAATGGACATTCTGAAAAAAAATCGTGATTTTCTGTATTTTAATTGTTTTTTCAGATTGTTCAATTTTTCTCTAGAACATTGAAATCCTTATTTTTTCCTAATTGTGAACACCACGTGGTTATTAACGTGTTATCGAAATAGAGTGTAACGTTACTCAATCAAAGGATTCGAAAATACGAAATGACATTTTTATACATTTATTATTATTTTTTACCCGGAAATTATAAAAAAAAATCATTGTTTAATGATTTGCTGCCAATTTTTTACAATTTTATTCAGAAAATCGGAAACGCAGAATCAGTCAAAGTTTTCAAGCAAGGTGAAAGTGGTCTTATGGAAGAAGTTAATTTGGACGGAGTTGATTTCAGTCTAAACAGTGATAGCGAAAATTACACTTTGATTTTTAACGAAATTTTTCCAGATGATGCAGGCGTCTATAAGGTTAGCACAGAAATTATAAAAAATGAAAATTGCATGCAAAATTTTTTTTCATATTTTTATAAAAAAAAATAAATTTCAAAAATCACTTTCAGGTTTGTGAAGATCACTTTATTGGCTCTTTTTGAAATATGAGTTCATTTCAATTTTTATTTAAATTTGATTCAAATACTGTCGTCTGTGAGAAAAATAAGCTTGTCCTTATAGGCACACATGACAGTAACACATTTTCATTGAAATTTGAGTTCATTTACATATATTTTTTTTAATTCGCACTCTAAGAGTTCTATTAACTCATTTTGTTACAATTTGGGTTTAACTTTAATTTGTTTTTGAAAAAATGAAATTATTAAGACATTTTTTCTATCAAATATGGGCCTTATTAAAATTTAATTGCCCTATATTCATGACATTAAATTTTGGAAAGCATACTTTTAAATGTTTTTTTTATAAAATATCGAATATATCTTTCAAAAATTATTTTTAGGTTGTTGGTGTTAATAAATTAGGAGAAGTTGAGTCTGTTGCTGAATTGGGAGTGACACCCTTAGAGGGTGAGGAGCCAAAAGTTGTTCTTCGACCAAAATCCACAGAGGTAAATTTAACTTAATTTTTCAGAAAATTATAACCACAGAAGTTCTGTGACATAACATAAGAAAATATTAATGGTTAACATTCTCTGTATGGACAATATGGCCAAAATCTATTTTTAATTAACCTTTAGAAAACAATATCCATTATTATCCCCGGGTCACTTTAAAAACTTATTCCCTATTCTTTTAACAGACAAATAAGTTTTTAAAGCGACCCGGGGATAATAATGGATATAGTTAGGGTGCGCAGTGGTCAAAATTCTCAATTTTAATTGAAAAATGATGCAACAACAGATAAAAAATGAGACTGAAAAGAAAAAAATATAATTTTTTTTTTGGCATTTTAACCAGAGAAAAAATCGGTTCAAATGTATATTGGTCTTTGCAGCGTATAGTTCTCATTATGCGCATGTAAAGGCTGTGCCAATTCTTCATACAATAGAAGAAGAAAATCAACTTTCGAGATAGGACTATTGTAGATATTCAGCTTCAAAACATGTTCCGCCTGCGCATTTTTCGTCAAAAAGACCAAAAAATTTCGAGCATTTTAATTTTCGAATTTTTTTTCACGATGTAGCAAATTTTTTGTGAGTACGGCCATTACCATAAAAATACTTACAAAATAAGTTTACTATGCTCATAATCTAACTCAGTGCTAAAAAAAGTATCCATTATTTTCCGCCAAAATAAACGTTTAAAATTTTTTTCCGTTTTATCCAATTTTTATTTTTTTGGAGCATTTCAAAATATAAACTGTCCGTATGGATGAAAGCCAGTCCTAATATTTTTTTATAAAAAAAAATTAAAATTAGCAAAAATAGAAATTTTTATGATAAATTTAAGGTTTCAATCGGCGATTCTGCAAGTTTTGAGTGTTCTGTTTCTGGTGATCCACATCCTCAAATAGTTTGGAATATCGGAAACTCTGAGCTATTATCGAAAACAGGTAATTTCCCAACTAATTTTGTAATTTCTTCATTTCTATTTAACCCTCGGCGGACGCGTCTGTGTTTTAAAGCACAGAGACAAAATATCATGGTCTTAGCCTGCGAATAATATATATTGAAATAGACCCGAAAAACGCCTCTTATTTATATTAAAAGAACATTTGCGGTGTCAAAGACACTGGATGCATTTCAGACCTAACATTAATTATTAAGAAGCAATTTGTGACCCAATTTATGACCCAAAATTTCAAAATGCTCGTATATCTATAATTATGCCTTTTGCTATATTTCTAGGTTTAGACACTTATCGTCTTCAACTAAGGCCGAAGTGTTTAGACCTATCAAGGCATAATTATCGATATACCAGAATCGATCTAACCAAAACAATTCAACCTTAACACGATTTTCAAAAAAACAACAAATTCCTGTTCAATGTATCAAATATCAAGTCATAATGAATCCCGAGATGCCAGCGTTTTAAAGTTAAATTTCTATAAATCGTGTTTTGACCATAACGGGGTCATATTACATGGTAAAAAAAATAATTTTGATATATTTGAAATCGCAAAAAAATTCTCTTTCCTCTGAATGGTAATTCGACCCCCTAGGAGTCATTTTTTTTTTAAATTTGACTCCATTGGTGTCATATTACAAGGCAAATGGTACTAGAATCGACTACCAAATGTTTATAAATATCCTGAAACCGGTTTTTTCCGGTATACCGGTTTCTCAATGGGAGACCAGACCCTCGCCGAGTTTTCCTCCAAACCCTTCCTGAGTACATAAAACAAAATTCACTTCTGATGTGTACTTCTTCTATAATCGGTACCACAATGAAGACTACTCAAAGGTTTCATGAAAGTCAAAAGCCGTCTGTTCACAACCGTTTAAATTCCGAACATTGAAAAAATCGGCCCTACAAAATTTTTTGAAAATTCTCAAAAAAATGTAATATGACTCCATCTATCTGAGATATATGTGCTAAAAAACTGGTGGTACTAAAGTCGAACAAGAGCGGCTTATTATTGATAATAACAAAACAAATTTTGGAACAAACGGCCATCCCTTTTTTCAATTTCTAAGTTTTTTCTCGAAAAATGGAGGTTGATCGCCTGAAAATCACAAATTTCGAAATTTTTATTTTTTTTCCAAAAATTTGTTTAATTTCATTCATAAGTGGCGCTGAGCCAAAAAATACCGATGCGGCATTTGTTTTAAAATAATTAAATACCGAAAATACAAAAATCGCTATATGTTTGATGCACGTGACGTCCAAAAAAAATTTTCATAATTTTTTTATATATTATCAACCTCCTCAAAGTTTCAGAAGAATCCACCTATTATTTCTATAAGTCGAAATGGTGGAATAGCTACCTATGGTCTTGAACTCACGAGTCCGTTAATTTTAACTAAATTCCAAATAAATAACTTTCTAAAAAAATAACTTTAGCTCGAAAATCATCATTGAAAACGATTTCAACGAATGTTTGATAAAATCCAAAATAAATATCGTCAAAGTCGAAGATCATCATATAGGAAGAGCACATGTTGTTGCAAGAAATATTCTAGCAGAGGTAACTTACAATTTATTTCAAACTTCAGTTTTTGGCTAGGCAGTAAAAGGTCAAAAAAGTAGAGGGCCAAAAAATTGGAAATTTACATTTTTTTAAGTAAAAAAAAGAGTTTGTTTTGAAAAAGTGCTGATATTCCTGTTCGCAATCAAATTTTGCGTTTATAACCATATTTTTCAAATAAAAAATAAAGTTTGGAATAAATTCCCTTTTTGTCGATTTTTTCGGCAAATTTTCGTCGAAAAATTTACTTATTTGTACTTAATTTTGCTCAAATTTACATCGATACAGGGACAATATATTGGCACATTCGGCGATATTGCCCCCCCCTTTGTACTGAGAGCCTATATCGCAGGAAGTTTTTGGCAAATTGCGTAGGTTTTCGGCAAATTCGGCGATATTGCCCCCCCTGTATCATATTTTTCTGAAAAAAACCTTTTACAGCGAGAAAGATATCGAATAGCAATTTTTTGGCTTTTTACTATTTTGGCGTTTTACTGTCAACCCGATTTTTAACCTTTTTTCCGTGTAATTAAATTTGTCTTGTAGGCTCACTGTCCATTCACGATCCTTCGATCCCGATCTTCGACTCCACCAGAAGTTATCACAGATTTTAGATCACAACTAAAAAACAGGGTAAGGATTAAAACGATCACATAAAGTTTAGATAGTAAGGAAGCTACGATAGCTATTTTTGCTCACCCCACCCTTTTCCCCGATCCCATTTTAAACAGTACAAGATAATTTCCAACAAATTTCTGCAGCCAAGGGTTAACTACAAAACCATTTTTAACAGGATGTCCGGTTATAACGAAAATTGACCGGTAAAAGTTTAAAAGGTCGGTTCTGAGAACACCGCACATTCTTCGAAGCCAATTTAATGGCATTTTTGTGCCAAAACTTTTGGCCGAAATTGTTTTGTTATTTGACACCTCTCAATGAGTCAAATAACAGTTTTGTTGATCTTTGAAGTCAGAAGACCAGCGGGCCTGAAGATATTCATACCTGGTTAGTTTTACAAAGTTTTTCAAGATAAAAAATTTGTCATATAACAGCTCTTAAGGAGTCAAATTACATTTTACGTTTTTTGCAAAACAATTTTAGGGGTGTCAAATTACAAAAAATTGTCTGCAAAAAGTTTTACTAAATGCCGGAAAATTGGCTTCAAATGATGTATTGTGTTCACACAACCGACAGCTCAAAATTTTACCGGTCAATTTCTGGTAAAACCGGAAATACGGTAAGAAATCAAAAATTTGGTCTTGGAGTTAACCCTTGGCTGTTGGCCATTACAAAAAGCCTTTCCAGCCGATACAACCCCCTTAAATTTTGTTACTGTGATTTCTGTCTATAAGGACACCCTCTATAAGGACAATTTGGGAAAATAATCAAAAGGGTATATTTTCAAAAAATTCTATAAAACACTTCTTTTTCGTAAATTTTTTGAGTGAAGCGCAAAAAAAAAAACAGGTCTTCAAATTATTTTTCGTAAATTTTTTGAGTGAAGCGCAAAAAAAAAAAAAAAGAGGTCTTCAAATTATTTTTCGTAAATTTTTTGAGTGAAGCGCAAAAAAAAACAGGTCTTCAAATTATTTTTCGTAAATTTTTTGAGTGAAGCGCAAAAAAAAAAAAAAAGGTCTTAAATTATTTTTCGTAAATTTTTGAGTGAAGCGCAAAAAAAAAAAAAGAGGTCTTCAATATTTTTTTCGTAAATTTTTTGAGTGAAGCGCCAAAAAAAAAAAAAAGAAGGTCTTCAAATTATTTTTCGTAAATTTTTTAAATAAAATGACTAAGGTGAAGACAAAGGCGATCTCAGCCGATGATTTGAAAACGGCCGAAGTTCAGCAATACGATTTTCGGTCAAATTTGAAAAAGTCAAAAACGATCGAAAATCTTTCCGAGTTATGCGGCGAAGATTCCTTCGAATTTGTTCCTGGCAATTCAGAAAGTGTAGAAGATCTCACATCAAGGGTCGAAAAATCCTATGCCGTCTACCAGCCAAATCAAGCCGAAGAAACCTACACAGTTTTTCAGCCAATGGACGAAAATTTGACCTACGAGCAAAACGAAGTCGTAGAAACGTCAACTCACGCAGTTTTCAATCCAACAGAAATGGAAGACAATTCAACCCACGCTGGCCATCCTCAAAATGACACAACCCACGATTTAGACTCGAGACTTGAAATACATGAAAAATCAACCTTTGATGTCTACCAGGCTAACGAAATGGAGGAAAGGGACCTTGCACAAATAGGAGGGTTATTAGTTATAGATCAATTTTGATATTTATGAAAAACGGCCAATTTTTCAAAAAATATTTTTAGTTTCAAACAGCATAATAATGTGACGTGTATTTATGATTTGATTTTTTTTTATTCTGAGCTATTTTCCGGTTACCATGATAAAATTTTAAAGTTACTGCAGGGCCGATTTTTTATTTCCGATGGTTTACCGGAAATTTTCATTTTCGGCGAAATCTTAATTATTTAAGAATATGTCCGGTGAAAACCGGATATCGAAAAAACAGCTTTTTAGGGTCACGTAGTTTGGAACCTTAAATTATGCCCAAAATTTCATAAAGGTCGTCTGCGCCAGTTCCGAGCTATCTGACTTTTTCCATAAGCCAACTTAAAAAACTAGACCTTCAGGCTCAAGCTATATTTTCGGGAAAATTTTTTTCGGCAGAATTTTTCATTTTTTTCGTCAGACTCGTAATTAACTTTCTAGATAACGTAAATGCATGTTCCAGCAGCTTTGTTGCACAGAAACATAAATTTTGACAAAAAACAAAAGTTCGACGAAAAAATAAAAATTCTGACGAAAAATTTTTTCTCCATATTTTCAGATCATTTGATTTTGTTCCATTTTACTAATAACCCCCTTAAAGAAGTCTCAGAATCGGACCATTGTGAAAATGAGTCAGAATGGGTGGCTGAAACGGACGCTGAAGAAAGGGCCGATTACAACGGCCGATTTCACCCCGATACCCCCCAAGAAAGTACCCTCGGTGAAATGGAGAACGAAATTTCAAAATCTCGAAGTTCTGTTCATTCATTGGCCAGTTCGTCTTCAAAGGCGTCTACCGTGCACCCTCTGGTGTCTGAAACTACCGAAAATCCAAGCGCCGACTTTGACGAAAAACCCGAATTTATTGCAGGTCTGGCAGACTTGAATGTGAAGCTGGGAGACTCCTTTGAGTTGAGTTGCAAAATTGAAAACGCGACGGAGGTCGTTTGGACCTTAGAGAATGAAGAAATTGAAGCGGAACCTGAAGAAGGGTTGCTAATCAAATCAAAAGGTAAACTTATAAGATGCATATGTGAAAAAAATATTGCGTACAATTTATAGCAAAAAGTAGTTTTTAGGTTTTGTGACAAAACTTTTGTCCTTATAAACGAAAAATTTCTAAAAAATTCCATGTACTGTCGTATGCGTCTAAGAGGACAAAACGACAAGAATTTTGCCGTCGAAAAGTACGTGTGTCTAAAAGGACAAAACGAGGCGTTTAAATTGTAGTGAGAAAAAACAAATTGTAGTGAAAAAAAAATAATACCCATAATAATGTAGCGAAATTTAATTTTTCGACAGTATTAATGTACAAGGATGTATTAAGAAGATTGTTTTTTCGTTTTGTCTCTATTAAAAAAAACGAAAACAATAACTACATTCCCCTAAATGTCTAACGAAAATAATAATATACATTACATTGGCCCTGATTGGCTTAATCGGTAAAACGATTTAAATCACATCATCTTTCAAGACGATTTTCTGTTCACTTTTAGGGAACCTTATAGTCTAGAGATTTTTTGTTTTTTCCTCATAAACGAAAAATTTTCTGAAAAAAAAAGATATATCCATTAGGATTCCCAGGTGCACGAAACGACTCTTTTTTCTCAAATGATATTGTTTCATTTTTGGGCAATAATTACGTGGCTTTATTCGAATAAGCTCATTATTACGTAATTTAAAATTTTCAACACAAAAATTTGGAAATTTTCTTTGATGACTAGGATGTCACCCGCCGATGCCAAATTGACATTTTAAACAACGATTATTTGAAATAATATTTCTAAGGGAAAAAATATGTTCTGCCCTATTCTAAAGAAATAACATGCAAATGATAACATGCAAAAAAGCGAAGGTTTTCTATATATTTTGTCAATAGTGTCCTTTTAGATGCCCCCAAAATACTATTAAAAATATAAAAATGTTCATGTGGAAATGTAATTTCAATTTATCGGTGTGTTTTTCCGGACTAGCGAAGTCTGATATTCATAAAAGCCTATATTATACATAACTTGTATATATAATATATAGCATCTTAGAATAATAAGATCTTATCGTGCGTGTACGAGAAAAAAAATATATTGATATGAATAAAAGTTTGTTCTTGAGTATAATTGACTTCCAAATCGACATTTTAGGAAGTGGTAAACGAAATTATTTTCAGCTTAAATAATTTCGTTTACCACTTCCTCAAATATCGATCCGGAAGTCAATTATGCTCATTAGCATACTTTCATTAGTATCAATGTATTTTTTTACTCGCACACGCACGAGAAGATCTGATTATTCTGAGATGCTATATATTATATATATAATATAGGCTTTTATGAATATCAGACTTCGCTAGTCCGGAAAAACACACCGATAAATTGCAATTACATTTCTAAATGAACATTCCTACATTTTTAATAGTATGGTGGTGTGCATCTAAAAGGACACTGTTTACAAAATATATAGAAAACCTTCGCTTTTTTTGCATAGGCGGGGTTTTTATTTCAGAGCAATCCGCAATCAGAGCGAATGTTCTCGAAAACGGTACATACGATTTAAAAATTTCTTTATAAGGACAATATTGACAAAAAAAGACAATTTGACCCGGCCTTTAATACAGTGCCCAAAGAGTGAGGTGTATTAAAACGCGAATTTAAACGTGTTCACTCTTGTGTCAAATAGATCGTTATATCAAACTTTGATTGGTTTTAAAATTTTTCCATCAGATTATTTAGTTTCATATGAACTATGTCTTCTATTGAGAAAAAACGAAACTATCAAATTTTTGTTCAAAATTAGAAAATTAATTGAAATTAGACTCTTGATCAAAATTATAAACAAAAAAACTTTAAATTTTCGAAATCGGTTGATGCATCTCTGAGAAAAACTCCTGCAAAAAACCGTTGCGCTGAAAAAAAACACGCCTTTTGAGAATTTTAGTGAGCCATAAAAGCCATTTGAAACAAATATTCACATCATGTCACATTTTTGCTTGCGATCTTAGTTTTTTGCTGAAGCTCACACCGCCAATCAAATCGAAGATTTAAATTTTAACTGACCAATGAACAGTGTTAATCAGCTCCAAGCAAAAAACTAAGATCGCAAGCCAAAATGTGACATGCTGTTTTTTATTATAATAATTTATAATCACATGGACTTTATAAACTTCGCCCCAAAAAACTCAAACCGTAATAGTCTGTAGATAACAATTTGAGTCATTTCCAAAAAAAATTTCTCTAAATCTTTTTAATTAAAAATTTTCCCAAATTTCCCACGGTCACTATAAGGTGTCAAATTTTAAGGAAAATACGAAAACGCATTTTCTAACCTTGGCGGGCTTCACTTTTCCTGCAACCGGTAATTTAAACTAATAACCGGTATTAGTACCGGTTGAAAATCAGATTTTTTTCTACTGGTTGATTTATCTGTTTTGTATGGCTTTAGCTAGACTTGCTCTCTAGTCCAATCAGAAAGAGAGAAGAAGGAAAATTTGCCTTATTTTCTTAGGTCCGCTCAAAACCATACAAAACAGATGACTCAACCAGTATATTATTAGTTTTTCTCCTTGGAATTCTGCCATAGACGTGTTTTCTGTTTATCAGTGATATCGAGATTATTTTATTTAAGAGTCTAGTAGACTCAGTCTAGTTTTATGAAAAAAGTGCTCTTTATCGCCACCATAAAATTCTATTCAGATTGTGAACATTCACTGATTGTGTTATCTTCACTTATTGAGGACATGGGAACATACAATGTAATTGCAAAGAATTCATTTGGAGTATCTCGTTCTCACGCATTTGTCACCATTCTCACCAACCCGACGCTTTAAAAGGACGATCCCGACGCTTTAAAAGGACGATTCCGACCTTTTTGAAAAAAGGTCGTTTCACAAAAATTTTAACTTCACTCATCAAAATATACATTTTTTTGTGGCGGCATAAATCCTACTTTTTCACTCAACAGCCATTCCAGTAGTTGAAATATATCCCCCCCTTTTTTTCGAAATTACCCCGCCATTCTTACCTTTTTTTCGAAACCACTGTCGTTCTGAAACATTATTTAATTCTTTTGGGGACCATTTTTAAGACAATCTTTATTTGATTATTATACACTCGCAGAAATTTGCTATCTACTAAAAAAGTTTGCGTCCTTTATCGTGAACTTGGCTTCGAAAACTTTTTTTCACATATTTCGGATAAAAGTCAATTAATTTATTTGTCAGAAAATCATTAAAATTTCAATTTTTTTCGATATTATAGATTTTTTTCTGTTCAAAATTGTAAAAAAATCTACAGTATGTTTTTTTTCGTGCGAAAAAAATAATGATTCGGGAGAATCGTCTATAAATTGGGGAGAATTCTATCAGTCCTTCCTCAAATTTTCCCACAAAAAAAGGCATACTGTAAATTTTTAGTTCAAAATTAGAAAAAATTGAAAGTTTAATTCAAAATTCTGTAAAAAAAGAAAAATATAGATTTTTAAGTATTGGTTTTTTTAGGTATTCTAAATTGTAATTTTTTATTTAAATTTTAGACTTTTTTTAAAAATTAATAGCAACATTAATATTTTAGATTAATAACACAATTAAATTTAAATTTGAATTAATTTTTTGCCATTTTTAATTATACGCCAATAGTCACGCCATTTAATTAAAATAATTATTAATATCATGAAATTTATTAAGCCCCAAAAAGTACTCAAAATAACTTCTACGTACTTATTGGCTGAGCTTTATTGGGGTAATTTCATGTGTATTTGCTTACATTTGTTTTTTAACTCGTCAATAGCTATATTCGACTCCCCTTTAACCAACTTTCTGTTATTTTGCACATGCTAAATCGAGCATCATAAAACACTGAGCGTAAAGTCGCAAAAAGGCTCATTTTCAATATTCTATTAAATTTCAAACTTCTACCATAAAATATTTTCTGTGTTTTACCAAAGAATAATTTTGGGCCCCATCTGAAAAATTTTTATTGTACAAACTTAATATCCATGGTTCGATGGAACCGGTATTATTAACCAAAACCGGGTGCCTAATTGTTTGACCGGTTCAAACTAATCTCGTTCACGTCTATCAAAAAATCGTACTTTTTTTTCTTAATAATTGAGTTATTTTGCTGGAGATTTTTAGCTCTTTATAACGTTTCAATTTTTTCTTTTTTCAGTGTATTATTTAAACTCGTTGTTATTGGACAAAACTGAAGAGAATTAAAAGAGTAGTTTTTCAGTAGAACACTGAAAATAGAAATAGGTTTTTTATTCCTGTTAAAAATGTTTCAACAAACTTGTTATTTTGTTCAAAATTTGAAATTTTTTTTTTTCAAAAATTATAAACATTTTAGATTTTTTCAAAATTTCAAAAATAATCAAAACTTTTTCGAAAAAATAATTTACTAAAAATATTACATCTTTGTTTAAAATTATAAAAAAAATATTTTTGTTTCAATGGAAAATTTGAAATTTTGCTCAAAATTATAAAAGTGTAGTTCTAGATTTAAAATGCGATGTTAATAGGACACCAATGTAAAATTTTTTTGAAAACCATTGTCGTTTTCTGATCAACACTAAAAAATGAAACTGTAAAGAAATTTGACTCTGACATAAAATCCTCCGGCAAAAATCCTTTTATTTTGCCTTTTTCTCACATAAAACTAGTTCATCCTATCACATTTTTTTACTCATTTATAAGAACACTGCTTACTCGCTCCTATCGATAAATAACCTTAACAGATTTCTTTTCTTGCCATAATGGCCTTATCGAGGTCTTTACCGATTCTATTTCAAAACTAAACACTCGTTAAGCTGAGCTGCTAATAAGCATTACTACCAATTTTATTCCTGTTTTATAAATAGCCCACCCACGTCTTTTTAATAATGATATCAAAGGCGGTTTCAACGACCATATCATATCTTTATGTTTTAACAGGCTGATCTTTTTGTATTTCCAAAAGACCAAGATATGCGTCTCATTATAAAATTACGGTTTTATATTGGCTAATAAAAACAGCGGATCGTTAGGGACCTTCTTCGATATTTTGTTCACAATCTACTTTAAATTTCAAGATAATATTGATATACAATTTTTGCGAAAATAATATTTTGATTTTTTCGAAAATGAAATTTTTTGAATTTTTTTTCCGAAAATATTATTTCTTCGAAGATAATATTTTTATGTTTTTTCGAAAACAATATTTTTATATATTTTTCGAAAATAATATTCTTATATATCTTTCGAAAACGATATTTTCAAATTTTCTTTTCAAAAATGAAAGGTTTTTCATCTTTAAAACGACGTCGGGAAGCTATGGTCCATCGAAATTTAGATACCTCTATTTCGACTTCAAGATAGCTCAAAATCGGAACAGACGATTTTTTTTAAATTATGGTTCCAAATACGGTCTCGGGTCTTTTTTCCCCGCATTTTTAGTCTCAGACGCTTCTCAGACTTTTTTGTTTAGTAGCGCAAGACATTTCCTTTGACCCTATTTTGAAGATAATTCAAGAGGAAGTTTTTTTTTAATTCGGAAAAATTCACTTCCGGTCTGAGAAATATCAAATTTTCGAGAATATTAGACAAGAAAAAAATGAAATTAATTGCACAGGAATTGAAGGACATACTTTTCTAACTTTTTGGTAAAGTTTGATGAAAATTAATATAAAAGTCAAAAAACAAATTTTTAAAACATAATTTGGTTAAAANATTTCTAGAACAGCTGACCTAAAATTTTTTGAATTTTTTCTACCCAAAAGCTCAAACGTCGATGGTCTCTTGTAATCCCAAAAATTCAGGTTTTTCTGATAAACCGTCTTCTAGAAAATGCTGATAAACCACTTTTTCATTGCGGGAAAAAAGACCTCCGACCCCAAATACAAATCATTATTGTGTATTGCACTAAATAATCGTTTTTTTCGATTTCCCGATTTTTTTAAGTTGTATCGGAAACTAAAATTTCAAATGTGCCGATCACAAGCTTAACTTTGAAATAAAGGCATCTTAATTTCGAAATACATTAATGACTATTTCTTCGAAATATTTAATTCTTACTTATAAATGATTATTTAATTATTAAATGTTAAAATAATAAAAAAATTATTTAGAAAATGGCTCGCACTAAATCAGCTCCTGCCCGATCGCCCTCGCCCGCCCGCCAACGAGTTAATAAACCGTACAAAAAAGTTGCCCAGGAAATTAGACATCTTCAAAAAACTACTCAACTTTTGCTCAGAAAAATGCCCTTTTATCGACTCGTGAGAGAGATTTCAAAACGCCTTTGTCCCGGTGTGACCTATAGATGGCAATTACTCGGCCTTGAAGCCTTACAAGGTAGGCTTTATTTTAAAAATCATGATTTGAAAGGGTTCTCAACGTAATCTGAGATTTTAAATCATCATAACCGTGACGTCAGAAAAGATAGTGACCAATCAAATCACACGATTGTCGACTTATTTTAGGAATAGTGTGATTTGATTGGTCAGTATCTTTTCTGACGTCGCAGTTATGATGCTGAGTATCTATCCATACGGAATAATAATATTCTATATGTCGTCATTAATTTTCAGGAGGATTCAAATTAAAGCTGATATTTCACTGACCAAAACCTCTGCTTAAAAAATTAAAGTTCTAGAATTCGATTTGACATTTTCAATATTTGTAATGTCTTGCAAATGTTTTCGGCGGTTTGGGAAAATTAGCTAGGGTCCGTTTTTTTAGAAAAGCAGCTCTTCAGCAACACGAAGCTTGAAAAGTTGTACTATGGCCCAAAATTTCAGAAAGCTACAGAAACGGCCAATATCGCCGAAAAAAAAATGGCGATATTGGCACATTCGGCGATATGAGTAGCATGGCCACCATTAATTTCGCCTTATAGAAATAATGGGTGGATTGTTCTGAAACTTATGGGAGTGAATAATATATGTCAAAATGAAAAAAAAATTGACGTCACGTGATCAAAATATAGCGATTTTTCGTTTTTTTCAGTATTTAATTATTATAAAACAAATGCCAAATCGGTAGTTTTTGGGTCAATGGCAGTTACTAATGAAATTAACACAGTTTTTGTAAAAAAATAAAATTATGATTTTTTGGCTCCCAAACCTCGATTTTTCGAGAAAAAAAACGTGAAAGTACGAAAAAGGGACCCCGCTTTGATCCGGATTTTTTTTTATTATCAAATTGACCGCCTCGGCAAACTTAGTTATCACCAGTTTTTTCGTACATACATCTCCGATAGATGGTGTCATATTACACTTTTTTTAGAATTTTTAAGGATTTTTTCTAAGTATTTTTCTACAACTGGAAATTTTTTTTTGTCAGCGTATTATGCAAATAAAAAAGTGCCAAATTTTTCTGAAAATTTCAAATTTAGGAAAAATTTCGAAAACTTTTTTTGTATTGTTAAATTGTCTGAATAATGTCCCAAATAATAATTGAATTCAAAAATTAAAAATTTGGTGAGCAAAAAATTTCGATTATTGAAAGTTGATTTACCCTTTTTTTCTAAGTATTTGAAAATTTCTAACTGGAAAAATTTTCAAAAAAAAAAAATTTGCGGGTGTTTTAGCCAATTAAAAAATTGAAAAAAAAAATTTCAAAATTTTTTTTAAATTAGCTAAAACGCCCGCAAAAAAATTTATTTTGAAATTTTTTCAGTCAAATTTTCAAAATACTTAGAAAAAATGGAAAATCAACTTTCAAATTTTTTTTTCAAATAGCAACATTGCTGACCGCGGAGACTACTTTATCAACAGCGGAAAGTGTTTATCTTGTATCAAAAAATATCTAACCTTTGCTCGTCTTTGCTGTATATATGCGAGCCGAAAAACCCCCTATTTTCATCGAAAATACGATTTTTTCAAATTAATTATCATTTTCCAAAAAAATGTCGATTTTTGAAAAAAAATATTCACATCACAAGACGCGCAATAAAATTCGACACAAAAATAGTTATGTCTAATAATCAATCCTACACTGGTCGATTTTGACCCAAAATCGATTGGTGGCCATGCTAGATATGAGGACAGAAATAACTAATTTTTATATAATTCGGCTTTTAAAAACAACTCATCCGATTTTACTATTAGATAGCTCAAACTGAGCACAAATATCTTGTTAATAATAAAATAAATAAATTGATCTGAATCTGACCATTGTTTCCAATTTTTCGAAGAAAAACTAATAATTCAACAATTTCAGATTAATCTTAGTAAAAATTATTTCGATGAACCAATTTTTTAATTTTATCATTCAAAAGATATTTGTGCTCAGTATGAGCTATCTAAGAATAAAATCGAATGAGTTGTGTTTAAAAGCCGAATTATTTAAAAATATTAACTAAAAATCTATTAGAAAATGACCAGGAGCTACCGTAATTGATATGTCAAACAATTTTATTTTATAAGGAGTTTTGCGATAGTTTTGAATCACCAAAATACGTATAATTTAATACTCCACAAAACGCAATCAAATTAAAGTTGAAAAGAGTAAATTAGGGAAACTCAATCACAATAATGACGTCATTCATGACGCCCACAAAGTAATTTGTAATATAAATCTCAAAAAAAAAATCGGCGATATTGGCACATTCGGCGAAATTGCGTTGGTTTTTTCGGCAAATCCAACGATATAGGGTCGGCGATATCGATAATTATTCTTGGTAGGTCTAAACACTTCTGCCCTAGTTAAAAGATAGTATTATGTGACCTATTTATAAAAATCAGACCTAAGGACAATTTGGGAAAATCTCACTTGTCCACAGAAACATGTGTCCATACTGTAGTATTTGATTTTAAATATAAATTTACAATATATTATTCTAGAATGCACCGAAAACTTCATGATTAACGTGTTCGAAGCGGCAAATTTGTGTGCAATTCATAGTAAACGAGTCACCGTGATGCCTAAGGACATGCAATTAAGCAAACGAATCGCCCAAATAAACTTGAATGGATTAAAAGATAGAAATGAAGAATAAGAAAATCGAAAATTATAAAATTTCACATTCCATTTACATAATTGCCTTTGTACAATGCCCTCAGTGTAAATGGCTTTTGAGTCGAACAAATTACACTTTAGTAGCTTTTTTTAAGGTTACCCCACCCTTTGTCCCAATGCCATTTTTTAACAAAGCAAGATATTCCCAAACGGATTTCTGCATCCAACAGCCAAGAAAAAACTTACAGACCAAAATTTTTGGATTTTTACCTGAATTCCGGTAACACCGGAAATCGACCAGTGAAAATTTAAAATGACGATTCTAAGAAAACTGCACATAGATTAAATTCAATACTAACTAGTATTAAGGCATCTAGTACAATTTTGTGTGCCAAAACTTTTCGCCGAAGTTTTTTGAAATTTGACTACTCTTGGGGGTCGAATAACAGTTCGTTTATCTTTTAAGCCAGAAAACCTTTTGACCTGAAAATATCGCTACTTTATCGCGTAGTTTTTCAAGAAAATTTTTGGCAGTAAAAATTTTGTTATATGACACCTATAAAGGAGTCAAATTACAGATTTTCCATTTTTTCTCCAAAAAATTTCTAACAAAATGTTGTACTGGATGCCAAAATAATGACTTTACGCTATGGGCAGTTTTCTCAGAATCGTCATTTTGAATTTTCACTGGTCGATTTCCGGTTTTTTCTTGGCTCTTGGATGCAGAAATCGACGCGTGATTACGTAAACGTGCTTTGAGCTCCTCGAATCATAAATTACACAATTCAGTCCCCCTACGCTTACGTAACCAATCAGGGCCAAAAAAACTGAGACCTTCGACTCTCAAGCGTTAGGAGAGGGAATGTCGTTTACACTGAGGGATTAGCTTTTGTTTTTTTTGTTAAAGCACAATTATATATCACTAAGCTGCGAATAAACCTTAGAAAACGAATATTCGATGAGTTATTTTTTCACCATTTGTCATCTTTATCACCGGAAAATTTTCAGTTAAGGGGGTGGTCAACGCAAATCTGGAAAAAATCTGTAATGAGTTATTTTCTTAGAACGTTCAAAAAGACTTCATAGTTCTGTATTTGATAATCAATATGAGGTAATTTTTTTTTTAGATTCCTTACTACCTTCTAGAAAATAGTCTTTTTTGTTGGCAATTTGATTTTGAGACTTAATTTTTATCGCAGAAATATCAAAATTATATTTTCTGAAACTGCATTAAATTCTGCGTCAGATAAGCTATTCTTATTTATTTCTGAGTGTTAACCCTTGGAGGCTCCGGACTATTTTCAAAAACCCCTGTAGATTAAATACCAGAAATTGTAGGTTGCTTCTGAATGATTTACTTTTTAGGAATAAATTTTTTGAAACTGCTGCATTTTCAATTTTAGTCCTGGCGGCTCTAAGTAAATTTTTATTTCGATAAATTGCGTAGGTTAGGTTCGTTTTGCGGAAAACACTTGTAGATTAAAGACCGACAATTGCAGGTGATTTCTGAGGAAGTCACTTTTTAGAAAATCAAATTCCTTTAGGATTAATCTTTTCCTTTATTTGTTTTTGTTCTGACGTCTCTCATTTGCTCACAATAAAATTGCGTAGGTTGAAGCACAATTTTTAAATTTCACTTTTCTATAGGGTTAATAAAGTCAAAATGTGAATTACATAATATTAAAGTTTAAGTCTATCCTTAATCTCGAGGACTAGAGAACAATAAAGTTGCCAGCACTTTTACTTTTCCCGTAATGAGCGCTCAAAGTCGGACCGAAAAATCGGCTTTGGACCTCCAAGGGTTAACTAAAAAAATGTATTTTTTTTCCGACGAAAATCATTCATTTTCATTTTTCACCACAGACGAACCGTATGAGATATCACAAAACGTTTTTTTGCACTCAACTGGAAACTGAAGAAGCTCAGGCGTAATTTTTTTTTACTTGACCGGTTAACCGGTAATTCACGGTTTTACCGGTTTCTTCAGTTAAATAATAAACACAAATACATAAAAAACATGTTTACATGATGAAATTTAATGGAGAATTTTTTGTCATCACAAATTTTGGCGATAATTTTTTGACATATGACACCATCTAGGGTGTCAAATTACTTTTTTAAACATTATTGATATATAGATGGAAATGGACTCACATGAGCAACTTTTCACGACAAATTTTATGGCAATATTTTTGTTGCAATCCGACACCATCTAGGGTGTCAAATTACGCTTTCAATTGCACCTTCAAATTACCGGTTAACCGGTCAAGTAAAAAAATGTAAAAAAAAACCTTTTTTCAATATCTCTTACGGTTAGTCCGTGGCGAAAAATGAAATCTGTCGCCCCTATAAACAAAACTACCTTATTAAAAATAGTCCAGTTCTTTTGCTGTATTTCATAATTCTATAAATTTATTGATTCTAATTAATTTTAAATTTGAAATGGATGGTAATTTTTTTTCAAATTTTGCATACTTTGAATTTATAAAGAAAATTTGAAAAAAACTTTAATCGGAGTTTTTTAATGCCAAAAATAAAAAAATATTTTTGTTCTAGAATGGAAAGTTCAGAGTTAGTACAGCGCATGCAGGCACAGGTCCTGCAATTAAGGGAAGAGAATTGCGAATTTAAGGAAAAGGAAAAATATTGCAGAAAAAAGTTAATAATTTTCGAAAAGGAAAAAGATGAACTTGAAAATAAATTAAAAATTGAGACACGAAAAAATAAAGCAATGTCTTTTCTCCCAGGACAATCAGGTAAATAAAAAATAACGACAATAAAATATGACAATATTTCGTAGGTTTCATAC
>SCLH01079824.1:134906-162331 GCA_004367855.1 Oikopleura vanhoeffeni
ATTTGTCGCTATCTTGTCTAGTTCTCCCAGTCGAAATCATGGTGGTCGTACCTAAAAAAAAACGACCTTATCGACGCAAACGACAACATGAATCCCTTTTTGTTCATTTAAAGTATATTTCAGCACGTGATGAAATTATCAAACTTCAAAATGAACTGGACCAAAAGTGTGGACAGATCCAGCAGCAAGAATCAGATTTCCAGCAGCATGACATGGCTCTCCGTGACGAAATCAACTCATTATTAAAAGCGTTGCGACAAAACCAAAATTCTTCTCCAAAAAATAAAATTTCAAAAAGTTCAAATTTTGTAGAAGGGGATGTTTCTCACCCACTTTCGGATCATGATGATTCTGGAATTACTGAAAATGAAGAATTAGAAAAAATTGAAAAAATAAACAAAAATTTGATTTTGGAAAATGAACAAAGGGGTATTGCTATAAAAGAACTCGAAAATATTATAAGAAATCTCAGAACGGAAAAAGATCAACATGTTAAAGGGTAAAAAAAATATTCAGTTTGATATTTTGTACAAAAATGAACATTTTTTTGATAGTTTTTTTTGAAACATTGAATTTATCTTCTTGAAAAATTCATGGTTTTTGAAACTCTGAATTTTTGTCTTGAAAACGTACATGCAGAATTTAGCCTATAAATTGTATAATTATAATTTTTAAGGTATATTCTGAAATTTAATAAAATTTAAACCTACGTTTCTATTTTCGTTTAAAATCGGTTTCACAAAAAAACATTTACTGGTAAAATTAGAAAGAACCGGTTTTGTGAACCGAAAAGTTATATATGGATAATAAACCTTGTATATCGAAAATGATCCTTACTGCGCCTTTTACACTACTAGGCGTAACTATGAGCCAGTGGCCAATCAGAATACTCGATTGTCGACTTAATTCAAGAATCCCGCTATTTCATTGGTCACTTACGCCTACTGGTGTAAAAGGCGCAGTAGGTATCATTTTCGATATTGGCCTAAAATCATCCAATATTTAAACAATTATAAGAAAATTGTACGAATTATAATTAAAAGAAAAAATTCGGAAAATATTTTTTTTAATTTGAAATTTCTGATTACTTTTTTTCCGATTCTTAATTTCCCTTTTTTTCAAATATTTTATGAGATAATTGACTCTGTCAGGTTAGACAGAAATCAAAGAAGTGGAAATTATTAAACCAAAAATTGAAAAAAATAAATAAAAAAATTTCTTTTTGAAGTTTATTTTTTTAATTAGAATTCATAGCCGGTTTTCCATTATCCGATAATAATTAATAGGTTTTTAAAGAAACTGGTGAAAACGGAAATTGACACGTAGCTTCAAAAGTTTATATCCATTTTTATCCCCGGGTAACACTAAAAACTTATTCCCTATTCTTTTAACAGGCAAATAAGTTTTTAGTGTTAACCGGGGATAATAATGAACATAGTCCAAAAAATGCCAACTTTTTTAATTATAGATTGAAAAATATATCTGTTTTAAGGCATTCACCGCTTTTAGTTCGAAACGAGTGGACAAGCCATCTATTTAAAATTGTAGGTTATAAAATAATAAACCATAATTTATGGTCCATAAATTATAGTTCATTATTTTATAACCTCAAACTTCAAAAAGATGGTTTGTCCAAGTTTCGAACTATAAAAGCGGTGAATGCCTTAAAANTATCTTCTCAAAAAATTTTTAGTTGTGGTTTAATAAATTAGAGAAGTTGAGCTGTTGCTGAATTGGAGTGACACCCTAGAGGTGAGGAAGCCAAAAGTTGTTCTTCGACCAAAAATCCACAGAGGTAATTACTTAATTTTTCAGAAAATTAGTACCACAGAAGTTCGTGACATAACATAAGAAAATATTTAATGGTTACATTCTCTTATGGGACAATATGGCCAAAATCTATTTTTGAAATTAACCTTTAAAAAACATATCCCATTATTATCCCCGGGTCACATTTAAAAACTTATCCTATTCTATTTAACAGACCCAATAAGTTTTTAAAGCGACCCCGGGGATAATAATGAATATTGGGTGCGCAGGGTTCAAAAAGCTCAATTTTAATTGAAAAATGATTTGCAACAACAGATAAAAATGAGACTGAAAAGAAAAAATATATCTTTTTTTCTTGGCCATTGTAACCAGAGAAAAAATCGGTTTCAATGATATGGTCTTTGCAGTAAGTTCTCATTATGCGCCATGTAAAAAGGCTCTGCAAATTCTTCATAACAATAAAGAATAAATCGACTTTCGAGATAGGACTAGTTGTTAGATAATTCAGCTTCAAAACATGTTCCGCGTGCGCATTTTTCCGTCAAAAGACCAAAAATTTCGAGCATTTGTAATTTCGAATTTTTTTTCACGATGTAGCAAATTTTTGTCGAGTACGGCCTATTCACCATAAAAATACTTACGAAAATAAGTTTATCTATGCTCATAATCTAACTCGTGCTAAAAAATATCCTTATTTTCCGCCAAAATAAACGTTTAAAAATTTTTCCAGTTGTATTCAATTTTTATTTTTGGAGCATTTCAAAATATTAAACTGTCCGTATGCATTGAAAGCCGTCCTAATATTTTTTTATAAAAAAAAATAAAATTAGCAAAAATAGAATTTTATGATAAATTTAGGTTTCATCGCGATTCTGCAAGTTTTGAGTGTTCTGTTTCGGGTGATCCACATCCCTCAATTAGTTGGGAATTATCGGAAACTCTGAGTTATTCCGAAAAAACGGTTAATTTCCCAACAATTTTCGTAATTGCGTCATTTCTATTTAACACCCGCGACGCGTCTGGTTTTAAAGCACAGAGAACCAAAGAAATATCATGGTCTTAGCCTGCAATAATATATATTGAAATAGCCCGAAAAACCTCTTATTTATATTTAAAAGAACATTGCGGTGTCAAAGAAAGGATGCATTTCAAAGACTAACATTAACTTATTAAAGAAGCAATTTGTGACCCAATTTATGACCGAAATTTCAAAATCTCGTATATCTATAATTTATGCCTTTTGCTATATTTTCTTAGGTTTAGACACTTATCGCTTCAACTAAGCGAAGTCTGGTTATTTGGTTGAGACCGTATCAACGGGCACTAATTATCGATTATCCAGAATCGATCTTAACCAAAAACAATTCAAACCCTTAACACATTTTCAAAAAAACAACAAATCCGTGGTCAATGTATCAAATATCAAGTCATAGATGATCCCGAGATGCCAGGTTAAAGTTAAATTTCTATAAATCGTCTTGTTTTGACCATAAAACGGGGTCATATTACATGCTAAAAAAATAATTTGATATATTGAAAAGCAAAAAATTCTCTTTCCTCTGAATGGTAATTCACCCCTAGGAGTCATTTTTTTTTTAAATTTGACTCCATTGTGTCATATTACAGCCAAATTGGTGATAGAATCGCACTACAAATTGTTTAATAAATATCCTGAAACCGTGTTTTTTTTCCGTTATACCGGTTCTCAATGGAGAGACCAGACCTCCCGAGTTTTCCTCCAAACCCTCCTGAGTACAGAAAACAAAATTCACTTCTGATGTTAGTCTTCTATAATCCGGTACCACAATGAATACTACTCAAAGGTTTAATAAAGTCAAAGCCGTTCTGTTCACAACCGTTTAAATCCGAACATTGAAAAATCGGGCCCTATAAAATTTTGAAATTCTCAAAAAAATGGAATTGACTCCATCTATCTGGATATATGTGCTAAAAAAACTGGTGGTACTAAAGTCGAACAAGGCGGTTAGTTTATAATAACCAAAACAAATTTTGGAAAAACGGCCATCCCTTGGTTGTCGAATTTTCTAATTTTTTCTTCGAAAAAATGAGGTTGATCGCCCTGAAAAATCACAAATTTCGAAATTTTTATTTTTTTCCAAAAAATTTGTTAATTTCATTCATAAGTGGCGCTGAGGCCAAAAAATACGATGCGGCATTTGTTTTGTAAAATAATTAAATACCAAAATACGAAAAATTCACGTACGTCCAAAAAATTTTTCATAATTTTTTTATATTATCAACTCCTCAAGTTTCAGAAGAATCCACCTATTATTCTATAGATCGAAATGGTGGATAGCTACCTATGTCTTGAACTACGCGTCCGTTAATTTTAACTAAATTTCCAAGAAATAAACTTTCTAAAAAAATAACTTTAGCTCGAAAATCATCATTGAAAACGATTTCAACAATGTTTGATAAAGGCCAAAAAAAATTGTCAAAGTCGAAGATCATCATATAGGAAGAGCACAGTTGTCGCAAGAAATATTCTGCCAGAGGAATTACCAATTATTTCAAACTTCATGTTTTTGCTCGGCAGTAAAAGGTCAAAAAAGTAAGGCAAAAAATTGGAAATTTACATTTTTGAAATAAAAAAGGAGTTTGTTTGAAAAAGTGCTGATTTCTTGTTCGCATCAAATTTTGCGTTTATAACCATATTTTTTCAAATACAAAATGAAGTTTAGAATAACTTATGTTGAAATTTGTTATTTAATTCTTTTTTCTCATTTTTTCTGCAAATTCGTCGAAATTTACTTTTGGGTTTACTTAATTTTGCTCAAATTTTACATCGATACAGCGGAGGGGCCCATATATTGCACATTTGCGATATTTGCCCCCCCTGTTTACTGGCCTATATCGCAGGCGAAGTTTTTTTGTCAAATGATAGGTTTTCGCAACCATATTTTTCTGAAACAAACCGTTTTACAGCGAGAAGATATCAGAATTAGCAATTTTTGGCTTTTATACTTATTTCTGGCGTTTTACTGTCAACCCGAATTTTAACCTTTTTCTCCGTTAATTAATTTGTAGGCTCGACTGTCCATACTCACAGATACTCGATCCCGATTCTGTCGACTCACCAGAAGTATCACAGATTTACGATCACAACTAAAAACAGTGAAGGATTAATAACGATCACGATAAAGTAGATGATGTAAGGAAGACGATTAGCTATTATGCTTCACGCCCACCCTTTTCCCCCGAATCCAATTTTAAAACAGTACATGATTAATTTCCAACAAATTTCTCAGCCAATGGCTGTTAAGCTATCGAAACCATTTTTAACCAGGATGTTCCGGTTATAACGAAAAATTGACCGGTAAAAAATTTTAAAGCAGGCGTTCTGAGGAACACCCACAGTTCTTCGAAGCCAATTTATGGCATTTTTGTGCCAAAACCTTTGGCCAAATTGTATTTTGTTATTTGACACCTCTCAATGAGTAAAATATACAGTTTTGTTGATCTTGAAGTTCAAGAAGACCAGCGGGCCTGAAAATATTCATACCGTGTTAGTTTTACAAAGTTTTTCCAGAAAAAAACTTTGTCATCATATAACAGACTTCTTAACGGAGTCAAAATCACATTTTACGTTTTTTGCAAAACAATTTTAGGGGTTGTCAAATTTACAAAAAAATGTCTCAAAAAGTTTTCACTAAATGCCGGAAAATTGGCTTCAAAATGACTGTACATTTGTGTTCAACAACAACCGACAGCTCAAAATTTACCGTCAATTCTGGTAAAACGACAATTAACGCGTAAGAAATCAAAAATTGTGGGTTTGATTAACCCTTGGCCATGTAACAAAAAAGGCCTTTCCCAGCCATAACAACCCCCTAAATTTTGTTACTGTGATTCTGTCTAATAAAGGACACCCTCGTATAAGACAATTTGGGAAAATAATTCAAAAGGGTATAATCTTTCAAAGAACTATAACGTCTTTTACGTATTTTGAGGACGAAAAAAAAAACACAGGTCGTCAATTTGTTGTGCTCGTAAACTTTTTTGAGTGAGCGCAAAAAAAAAAAAAAAGAGGTCGTCAAATTATTTTTGGCGTAAATTTTTGAGTGAACGCAGAAAAACATAAAGAAAAAAGGTCTTCAAGAATTACTTGTTTCGTAAATTTGTTGAGTGAACGCGCAAAACGCAACAAGCAAAAAAGCAAAAGAGTCTCAATTAATTCTTTCCGTAAATTTTTTGAGTGAAGCGCAAAAAAAAAAAAAAAAAGATGTCTCAAATAATTTTTCTGTAAATTTTTTGATGTGAAGCGCAAATAACAAAAATAAAAAAAAGAGGTCTTCAAATATATTTTCGTAAATTTTTTTTAGTGAAGCGCAAAAAAAAAAAAAGATGTCTCAAATTATTTTTTCGTAAAATTATTTTGAGTGAAGCGCTAAAAAAAAAAAAAAAATAGTTTTTTCCGTTTTATGACAAAAAAAAAGCTCAATTAATTTTTCAAATAAAATGATTAAGGTGAAGACTAAGGCGATCTCAGCCGATGAATTGAGAAAACGCGCCGAAGTTCAGCAAAATACGATTCGGTCAAAACTTGAAAGTCAAAAAACGATCGAAAAATCTTTCCGAGTGATGCGGCGTAAGATTCCTTCGACATTTGTCCCTGGCAATTCAGAAAAGTGTAGAAGATCTCACATCAAGGGTCGCAAAAATCATATTGCCGTCTACCAGCCAAAATCAAGCCGAAGAAACCTACACAGTTTTTCAGCCAAGTGGACGAAAATTCGACCTACGAGCAAAACGAAATCGAAGAAACGGTCCAACTCACCCAGTTTTCAATCCAACAGAAATGAAGACAATCACCACGCTGGCCATCCTCAAAATGACACAACCCACGATTTAGACTCGAGACTTGAAATACATGAAAATCAACCTTTGATGTCTACCAGGCTAACGAAATGGAGGAAAGGGACCTTGACATATACGGAGGGTTATTACTAATAACTTATTACCTTATAGATGCAATTTTGATATTTATAAGAAACGGCCATTTTTCAAAACAATATTTTTAGTTTAAAACCCATAATAAGTGACGTGTATTTTAGATTTTTTTTTATTCCGAGCCATTTTTTCGGAAATTGTGGTCTGATTTTTAAAGATGAGTACATCAGAATATAGTTCAACTGGGACATACCAGATATAACACGTTTCAAGTTATGCAGGCCCGATTTTTGATTTCTTGAGTTACCGGAATTTTAATTTTCGCGCGAAATCTTATCTGTTTAAGAAAAGTCGCGTGAAAAACCGGGAAAATCGAAAAACCACTCTCTAGGGTCAGTAGTTTTGGACCTTAAATTACCCAAATTTTCATACATGTCGTCTGCGCCATCCAAGCTATCTGAATTTTTACATAAGCCATCTAAAAAAAAGTAGACCTTAAGGCTTCAAGCTCATATTTCGGGAAAATTTTTTCGTCAAAATATTTTTTCGCAGAATTTTCATTTTTTTTTTTTCAGAACCCGTAAATTAACTTCTAGATACGAAATGCATTCCAGCAGCTTTGTTGCACATGACACATAAATTTTGACAAAAAACAAAGATTCCGACAAAAAATAAAAATTTCCTGACGAAAAATTTTTCCGCGCATACTTTCAGATCGATTTGATTTTGTTCCATTACTAATAACCCCTTAAAGAATCGTCTCAGAATCGACATTGTGAAAAATGAGTCAGAATGAGGTGTGTGAACGGACGCTGAGAAAGGTCGTATCAACGGCCGATTTCACCCCGATACCCCCAAGAAAGTACCCTCGGTGAAATGGGAGAACGAAATTTCAAAAATCTCAAGTTCTGTTTCATGTCATTGGCCAAGTTCGTCTTCCAAAGGCGTCTACCGTGCACCCCTCTGGTTCGGTGAAACTACCGAAATGATCCAAGCGCCGTACTTACGAAAAACCCGAATTGATTGCAGTCTGGCAGACTGAATTGTTGAAAGCTGGAACTCCTTTGAGTTGAGTTCAAAATTGAAACGCCGACGGAGGTCGTTTGGACCTTAGAGAATGAAGAAATTGAAGCGGAACCTGAAGAAGGGTTGCTATCAAATCAAAGGAAAAGCTCTATAAGAATGCATATGTGAAAAAAATATGCGTACAATTTATAGCAAAAAAGTAGTTTTAGGTTTTGTGACAAAACTTTTTGTCCTTATAACGAAAAATTTCTAAAAATTCCATGTACTGTCGTAGCGTCTAAGAGGACAAAAACGACAAGAATTTTCGCCGTCGCAAGAAGGACGTTGTGCTAAAGACAAAACGAGGCGTTTAAATTGTAGTGGAAAAAACAATTGTAGTGAAAAAAAAAAATAATACCACCAATAATAAATGTAGCGAATTTAATTTTCGACAGTATTAATGCTGACAAGAATGTATAAGAGATTGTTTTTTCGTTTTGTCTCGTATAAAAAAAACGAAACCAATAACTACATTCCTAAATGTCCTAACGAAAATAATAATATACATACATTGGCCCTGATTGGCTGTAATCGGTAAACGATCATTAAATCACATCATTTTCAAGACGATTTTTGTCACTTTTAGGGAACCTTATAGTCTACCGAGATTTTTTGTTTTTCCTCAAAACGAAAATTTTCTGAAAAAAAAAGATATAGTCCATTAGGATTCCAGGTGCACCGAAACGACTCTTCTTTTTCTCAAATGATATTGTTCAGTTTTTGGGCAATAATTTACGTGGCTTATTCGAAATAGAGCTCAATTCATTACGATAATTTAAAATTTCAAACACAAAATATGTGAGAAATTTCTTGATATGACTAGGATGTCACCCCCGATGCCAAATTGACATTGTAAACAACGATTATTTGAAACTATATTCTTAAGGAAAAATATGTTCTGCCCCTTCTAAAAAATAATCATGCAAATGTAACATGCAAAAAAGCGAAGGTTTCTATATGATTTTGTCAATAGTGTCCTTTTAGATGCCCCCAAAATGAACTAATTAAAAAATATAAAAATTTCATAGTGGCAATGTAATTTCAATTTATCGGTGCTGTTTTTTCCGGACTAGCTGAAGTCTGATCATTCATAAAGCCTAATTATACTAACTTGTAATATATATATAGCATGCTTAAGAATAAAGATCTTATCGTGCGTGTACGAGAAAAAAAATATATTGATATGAATAAAAGTTTTCTGAGTATAATTGACTCCAAATCGACATTTTAGGAAGTGGGTAAAACGAAATATTTTCAGCTTAAAATAATTTCGTTTACCACTTCCTCAAATATCGTCCGGAAGTCAATTAATGCTCATTAGCATACTTTCCATGAGTATCAATGTATTTTTTTACTCGCACACGCACGAGAAGATCTGATTATTCTGAGATGCTATACTATTAAGTATATAATATTAGCTGTTTATGAATATCAGACTTCGTAGTCGAGAAAAAACACACCCGATAAAAGTTGCATTACATTTCTAAAGGAACATTCCCTACATTTTAATAGTATGGTTGGTGTGCATCTAAAAGGACACACTGTTTACAAAATATATATAGAACCTTCGCTTTTTTTTTGCATATGGCAGGGTTTTATTCAGAAGTCAATCTCGCAATTCAGAGCGAATGTTCTCGAAAACGTACAATACGATTAAAAAATTTCTCTTTATAAGGCAATATTGAGCAAAAAAAGACATTTGACCGGCCTTTAATACAGTGCCCAAGAGATGAGGTGTATTAAAAACGCGAATTCAAACACGTGTTCACTCTTGTGTCAAATAGATCGTTATTCAACTTGATTGTTTAAAATTTTCTCATCAGATTTATTTAGTTTCATATGAACGTATGTCTTCTAGTTGAGAAAGAACGAAACTATCAAAATTTTTGTTCAAAATTAAGAAAATAAATTGAAAATCAGACTCTTGATCAAATTATAAACAAAAAAACTTTAAATTGTTCGAAATCGCTTGGATTCATCTCTGAGAAAAACTCCTGCAAAAAACGTTGCGCCTGAAAAAAAAACACGCTTTTTGAGAAATTTTAGTGAGCCATAAAAGCCAGTTTGAGAAACAAATATTCACAATCATGTCACATTTTTGCTTAGCGATCTTAGTTTTTTGCTGAAGCCGTCACACCGCCAATGCAATCGTAAATTTAATTTTAATGAGACCATATGAACAGTGTTAATCACTCCAAGCAAAAACTAGATCGCAAGCCAAAATGTACATTGCTGGTTTTTATTATAATAAATTTAAATACATTGAACTTATAACGTCGCCCCAAAAAACTCAAACCGTAATGTCTGTTAAGATAACAATTTGAGTCATTTCCAAAAAAAATTTCTCTAAATCTTTTTATTGAAACAATTGTCTCAAATTCCCACGGTCACATAAGGTGTAGTAATTTAAGGAAAATACGAAAACGTCATTTTCTCAACCTTTGCGGCTTCACTTTTTCCTGCAACCGTAATTTAAACTAATAACCGGTATTAGTACCGGTTGAAACAGATTTTTTTTTCTACTGTGATTTATCTTGTTTTGTAATGGCTTTAGCTAGACTTGCTCTCTAGTCCAATCAGAAAGAGAGAAGGAGGAAAAATTTGCCTATTTCTTAGGTCCGCTCAAAACCGATACAAAACAGATGACTCAACGCAGTATATTATTAGTTTTTATCCTTGGAATTCTGCCATAGACGTGTTTTATTGTTTATCAGTGATATCGGATTATTGTTATTTCAAGAGTATAAGTTAGACTCAGTCTAACTTTATGAAAAAAGTGCTCTTTTAGCGCCCACCATAAAATTCCTATTCAGATTTGAACATTCACTTGATTGTGTTAGATCTTCACTTATTGAGGACATGGGAACATACAATGTAATGATGCAAAATCCATTTGAGTATCTCGTTTCTCCACGCATTTTCACCATTCTCACCAACGCCACGCTTAAAAGGACGATCCCGACGCTTTAAAAGGACGATTCGCACCTTTTGAAACAAGTCGTTTCACAAAAAATTTTACACTTCACTCATCAAAATATACAATTTTTTTGCGGCCTAAATCCTACTTTTCAGCTCAGACAGCCATTCAGTAGTTGAAATATATCCCCCCCCTTTTTTCGAAAATTACCCGCCATCTACCTTTTTTCGAAACCACTGTCGTTCTGAAACATTATTTAATTCTTTTGGGACCATTTTAAGACAATCTATTTCATGTAATAACTCGCAGAAATGTTGCTATCTACTAAAAAAGTTCGCGTCCTTTAATCGTTAACTTGCTTCGAAAACTTTTTTCACTATCGGATAAAAGTCAATTAATTTTTTTGTCAGAAAATCATAAAAATTTCAATTTCTTGATACAAAGTATTATAGATTTTTTTTCTGTTCAAAATTGTAAAAAAACATTTACAGTATGTTTTTTTTCGTGGAACAAAAATAATGATCGGGAGAATCGGTCTATAAATTGGGAGAATTCTATCAGTCCTTCTACAAATTTCCACGAAAAAGGCATACTGGTAGATTTTAGTTCTTAAAATTAGAAAAAATGGAAAGTTTAATTTCAAAATTCTGTAAAAAAAGAAAATTTAGATTTTTAAGTATGTTTTTTTAGTATTCTAAATTGTAAGTTTTTATTTAAAATTTTAAGACTTTTTTAAAATTATAGCAACATAATATTTTAGATTAATAACACAATTAAATTTGAATTAATTTTTAGCCATGTTTTAATTATACGCCAATTAATAAAATTAATTATTAATATCATGAACTTTATTAAGTCCCCAAAAAGTACTCAAAATAACTTCTACGCTTAATTGCTGAGCTTTATTGGGGTGAATTTTCAATTGTAATGTTGCTTAACATTTGTTTTTTAACTCGCAATACGCTAATTCGACTTCCCCTTAACAAACTTCTGTTATTTGCACAGATCTAAATGCGAGCATCATTTAAACATGAGCGGAAAGTCGCAAAAAGGCTCATTTCAATATTCTATTAATTTCAAACTTGCCTACCCAGATAAATAATTTCTGTGTTTTACCAAAGAATAATTTTGGGGCCCCATCTGAAAAATTTTTATTGTACCAAACTTAATATCCCCATGGTTCGATGGAACGGTATTTATAACAAAACCGGGTGCCTAATGTTTGACCGGTTCAAACTATCTCGTTCACGTCTATCAAAAAATCGCATACTTCTTTTTTCTTAATGAATGAGTATTGCTGGAGTATTTAGCACTTGTTATAACGTTTCAATTTTTTTTCTTTTTTCATGGTAATTTAAAATCGTTGTATATGGACAAAACTTGAAGAGATTCAAAAGAGTAGTTTTCAGTAGGAACACTGAAAAATAGAAATAGCGTTTTTTATTCCTGTTAAAAATTGTTTCAACAAACATTGTTATTTTGTTCAAAATTTGAAATTTTTTTTTGGTTCAAAAATTATACAACATTTTAAGATTTTTCAAAAATTTTCAAAAATAATCAAAACTGTTCGAAAAAGATAATTTACTAAAAATATTACATCTTTGTTTAAAATATAAAAAAAATATTTTTTGTTTCAATGGAAAAATTTTGACAATTTGCTCAAAATTAATAAAAGTGTAAGTCTAGCTTTAAAATGCCGATTTAATGGAGACCGAATGTAAAATATTTTTTTGAAAACCATGTCGTTTTCTATCAATCACTAAAAAAATTGAAACTGTAAAGAAATTTGACTCTGACATAAAATCCTCCGCCCCTTATAGCAAAAATCCATTTTATTTGCCTTTTTCTCACATAAAACTTAGTCATCCGATCACATTTTACTCATTTATCAAAGAACACTGCTACTCGCTCCTATCGATAAATAACCTTAACAGATTTCTTTCCTTGCCTATATGGCCTTATCGAGGTCCTTACCCCGATTCTATTTCAAAACTAAAACACCTTTAAGCTGAGCTCTAATAAGCATTACTACCAATTTATCTGTTTATAAATAGCCCACCCACGTCTGTTTTAATAATGATATCAAGAGCGGTTTCAACGAGCCATATCAATATCTTTAATGTTTTACAGGCTGATCTTTTGTATTTCCAAAAGACCAAGATATGGCGCTCATTATTAAAATTACGGTTTATATTGCTAATAAAAAACAGCGGACGTTAGGGACTTTCTTCGATATTTGGTCCGAATCTACTTAAATTTCCAGATAATATTGAATATAACAATTTTGCGAAAAGTAATATTTTGATTTTTTCGAAAATGAAATTTTTAGATTTTTTCGGCAATATTGATGTTTCTTCGAGATACATATTTTTATGAAATAATATTTTTTATGTTTTTTTCGAAAAATAATTTCTTATTATCTTTCGAAAACGATTATTTTCAAAATTTCTTTTCCAAAAAATGAAAGGTTTTCATCTTTAAAACGACGTCGGGAAGGCATGATCCCTCGAATTTAGACATACCTCTATTTCGACTTCAAGATAGCTAAAATCGAAAACAACGATTTTTTAAATTAATGTCAAATACGGTCTCGGGCTTTTTTTCCCCGCATTTTTAGTCTCAGACGTCTCAGACTTTTTGTTAGTAGCGCAAGAACATTCTTTGACCCTAGTTTGAAGATAATTCAAGAGGAAGTTTTTTTTTAAATGTCGGAAAAATTCACTTCCGGTCCTGAGGACAATACTCAAATTGTCGGAAGAATTAGACAAGAAAAAATGGAAATAAATTGCACAGGAAATTGAAGGACATACTTTTTCTAACTTTTGGTTAATGTTGATGAAAATTAATATACAAAGTCAAAAAACAAATTTTTTAAAATATAATTTGGTTAAAAACACACGTATTTTTATTTCTAGAACAGCTCCAAAATTTTTTGAATTTTCTACCCAACAAAAGCTCAAACGTCGATGGTCCTCTTGTATCCAAAAATTCAGGTTTTCTATAAAACCGGTCTTCTAAAAAATGCTGATATAACACTTTTTCATGCGGAAAAAAGACCCTCCGACCCAATACAAATCATTATGTGTGATTGCACTAAATAATCGTTATTCGATTTCCCGATTTTTTTAAGTTGTATCGGAAACTAAAAATTTCAAATGTTGCCGATTCACAATCCTTAACTTGAAATAACGCCAATCTTAATTTCGAAATACCATAATGACATTTCCTTCGAATATTGATTCTTACTTATAAATGATTATTAATTTATTAAAGTTAAAAATAATAAAAAAATATTTAGAAAATGGCTCGCACTAAATCAGCTCCTGCCCGATCGGCCCTCGCCCACCGCCACGCGTTAATAACCGTAAACAAAAGTTTGCCCAGGAATTAGACAATCTTGCCAAAAAAACCTACCTGCAACTTTTGCTCAGAAAAAATGCCCTTTATCGAACTCCTGACGAGAGATTTCAAAAACCGCCTTTGTCCCGGGTTGACCTATAATGGCAATTCTCGGCCTTGAAGCCTTTACAAGTTAGGCTTATTATTTTAAAAATTCATGATTGAAAGGGTTCTCAACGTATCTGAATTTTAAATCATCATAACCGTGACGTCAGAAAAAGATAGTGACCAGATCAAATCACACGAATGTCCGACTTATTTAGAATAGTGTGATTTGATTGCGTCAGTATCTTTCTGACGTGCAGCAGTCTGATGCTGGTATCTATCCATACGGAATAAAATATTCATATATGTCGTCATTAATTTCTAGGAGGATTCAAATTAGTGGATATTTCACTGACCAAAACCTCTGCTTAAAAAATTTAAAGTTCTAGAATTTTTTTTTTTTCGATTTGACATTTTCAATTATTTGTATGTCCTTGCCAAATGTTTGCACTGGGTTTGGGAAAATAGCTAGGGTCCGTTTTTTAGAAACCAAGCAGCTCTCGCAACACGAAGCTTGAAAAGTTGTACTATGCCAAAATTTCAGAAAGCTACGAAACGGGCCAATTATCGCCGAAAAAAATGGGCGATATTGGCACATTCGCGATATGAGTAGGATGCCACCATTAATTTCGTCTTATAGAAATAATGGTGGATTGTTCTGAAACTTATGGGGTGAATAATAGTATGTCAAAATGAAACAAAATTGACGTCAGATGACACAATATAGCGATTGTTTTCGTTTTTCAGTATTTAATTATTATTAAAACAAATTGGCCAAATCGGTAGTTTTGGGTCAATGGCAGTTACTAAATGAGAATTCAACACAGTTTTTGTAAAAAAAATAAAATTTTGAAATTATGATTTTTTGCTCCCAAACCTCGATTTTTCGAGAAAAACAAAAACGTGAAAGTACGAAAAAAGCGACCACCGCTTTGGAAATCCGGATTTTTTTTAGTTATCAAATTGACCGCCTCGCAAACTTAGTTATCACCAGTTTTTTCGTACATAATCTCCGATAGATGGTTCATACTTACACTTTTTTTAGAAATTTTAAGATTTTTTCTAACGTTTATTTTTCTAACAACTGGAAATTTTGTTTTTTGTCCAGCGTATTATGCCAAATAAAAAAATGCCAATTTTTCTAAAAATGTCAAATTAAGGAAAAAATTTCGAATAAACTTTTTGTATTGTTAAATTGTCTGAATTAATGTCCCAAATAATAATGAATTCCAAAATTAAAATTGGTGAGCAAAAAATTTCGATTATGAAAGTTGATTTACCCTTTTTTTCTAAGTATTTGGAAAATATCTAACTGAAAATTTCAAAAAAAAAAAATGCGGGTGTTTTAGCCAAATTTAAAAAAAAATTGAAAAAAAAAAAGTTGTTTCCAAAGATTTTTTAAATTAGCTAAAACGCCCGCAAAAAAATTTATTTTTGAAATTATTTTTCAGTCATAAATATTTCCAAAATACTTAGAAAAAATGGAAAATCAACTTTCAAATTTTTTTTTCAAATAGCAAACATTTGGCTGACGCCGGAGGACTACTTTATCAACAGCGGAAAGTTTATCATTGGTATCAAAAAATATCTAACCTGTTGCTCGTCTTTGTGCTATATATGCCGAGCCGAAAAAACCGCCCTATTTTCATCGAAAATGACGATTTTTCAAATTAATTATTCATTTTTCTCAAAAAAATGCGATTTAAAAAAAAGATTCACATCCACAAGACAGCGCAAAAAATTCGACACCAAAAATAGTTATGTCTAATATCAATCCTACTGGTCGATTGTTGACCCAAAATCGATTGGTGCCATGCTAGATATGAGGACCAGAAATCAACTTATATTTTTATATAATTCGCTTTGTAAAAAACAACTCATTTCCGATCTCTTTAAATAATTAAAATAAGATAAATTGCTGAACTACCCATTGTTCTCCAATTTTTCGAAGAAAAACTAAATATGCAACAATTCAGTATCTTTAAGTAAAAATAATAAAAAATTATTTCGATGAACCAATTTTTAATTTTATCATTTCAAAAATATTTGCCTCAGTTAATGAGCTATCTAAAGAATCAAATCGATGAGTTGTTTTAAAAGCGACCGAATATTTAAAAATATTTTATAGTTAATCTAAAAATCTATTAGAAAAGTGACCAGAGACTACCAATGATATGTCAAGAAATTATTTATAGAAGGAGTTTTGCTGATAGTTTTTGAATCACCCAAATAGCGTATAATTAATAACTCCACAAAACGCAATCAAGACATTAAAGTGAAAAGAGTAAATTAGCGAACTCGAAATCACAATAATGACGTCATTTCCATGACGCCCACAAAGTAATTGTAATAATAAATCTCAAAAAAAATCGGCGATATTTGGCACATTCGGCGAAATTGCGTTGGTTTTTGGCAAATCCGACGATATGGGTCGGGCGATACAGATAATTATGCCTTGTAGCGTCCTAAACACTCTGCCTAGTTAAAGATATATTATGTGACCTATTTGATAAAAATAGACCTAGGACAATGGGAAATCTCACTTGTCCCACAGAAACATGTGTCCATTACTGTGATATTGTATTAAATATAATTTACAATATATTATTCTAGAATGCACCGAAAACTTCATGATTGTAACGATGTTCGAAGCGGCAAATTTGTGGCAATCATAGAACACGAGTTTCCGTGATATGCCTATAGACATGCAATTAGCAAACGAATCGCCAAAAACTTGAATGCGATTAAAGATAGAAATTAAGAATAAGAAAAATCGAAATTAGAAAATTTCAACATTCATTTACATAATGCCTCTTGACAATGCCCCCAGTGTAATGGCTTGAGTCGAACCAAATTACACTTAGTAGCTTTTTTTAAGTTACCCACCCTTTGTCCCGAATGCCATTTTTTAACAAAGCAAGCATATTCCCACAAACGATTTCTCATCAACAAGCCAAGAAAAAACCTACAGACCAAAATTTTTGATTTTACCTGAATTCGGTAACACCTGAAATCGACCAAGTGAAAATTTAAATGACGAATTCGTATAAAAACTGCACATCGATTAAAAGTCAATACTAACTACTATTAAGTAGTATTAAGGCATCTAGTACAATTTTGTGTGCCAAAAACTTTTCGCCGAAGTTTTTTGAAATTTACACTCTGCGGGGTCGAATAACAGTTCGTTTACTTTTAAGCCAGAAAAACTCTTTGACCTGAAAATATCGCTACTTTGGTAGTTTTTCAAGAAAATTTTGGCAGTAAAATCTTTGTTATACTGACACAAATAGAGAAATCAGAATACAGATTTTCCATTTTTTCTCCAAAAAATTCTAACAAAATTTGTACTGGATGCCAAAAATAATGACTTACGCTAGGGCCGTTTTCTCAGATCGTCATTTTGAAATTGTTCACTGGTCGATTCCGTTGTTTTCTGGCCTTGATGCAGAAATCGACGCGTGATTAGTAAAACGTGCTTAGCCCTCGAACAATAAATTACAACAATTCAGTCCCCCTACGCTTACTAACCAATCGCCAAAAAACCTGAGACCTTCGACTCTCAAGCGTTAGAGAGGAATGTCGTTTACACTGAAGGGATTAGCGTTTTGTTTTTTTGTTAAAGCACAATAATATATCACTAGCCTGCGATAAAACCTTAGAAAAACGAAATTCGAGATTATTTTCCCATCTGTCATCTTTATACCGAAAATTTTCAGTTAAGGGGTGGTCAACGCAAATCTGGAAAAAAGATCATGTAATAGGTTATTTTTTTTAAGAAACGTGTCAAAAACTTCATATTCCTGTATTTGCAAATCAATATAGGTAATTTTTTTTTTAGAGTTCTTACTACCCTCGAAAGTACCTCATTTCTAGAAAATAGTCTTTTTTGGTTGGCAATTGATTTGAGACTTAATTTTATCGCAGAAATACAAAATTATATTTCTAGAAACTGCCAATTAAATTTGCGTCAGATAAGCAATTCTATTTATTTCTGAGTGTAACCCTTGAGGCTCCGGACTATTTTCAAAAAAAACTCCTGTAGAGTAAATACCAGGAAATTGTGGTTGCTTCTGATGAATTTACTTTTTAGGATAAATTTTTGAAACTGCTGCATTTCAATTAGTCTTGGCGCCTAATAAATTTTTATTTCGATAAATGGCCGAGGTTAGTGTTCGTTTTGCGGAAAACACTTGTAGATTAAAGACCGACAATTGCAGTGTTTCTGAGGAAGTCACTTTTTAGAAAATCAAATTCCTTGTGAATTAATCTTTTCCTTATTGTTTGTTCTGACGTCTCTCATTTGCTACATATAATTGCGTAGTTGAAGCACAATTTTAAATTTCACTTTCTCATAGGGTTAATAGTCAAAATGTGAATTACAAATATTAAAGTTTAAAAGTCTATTCCTTAATCTCGAGGACTAGAGACATAAGAGTTGCCAGCACTTTACTTTCCCGTAATGAGCCTCAAAGTGCGGAACCGAAAAATCGCTTGGACCTCCAAGGGTTAAACTAAAAAAATGTATTTTTTTCCGACGAAATATCATTCATTTTCATTTTTTCACCACAGACGAACCGTAATATATCACAAAACGTTTTTTGCACCTCAACTGAAACTGAGAACCAGCGTAATTTTTTTTTACTGACGGTTAACCGGTAATTCACGTGTTTACCGGTCTTCAGTAATCAATAACACAATACATAAAACAACATTGTTACAGATGTAAATTATAGAGAATTTTGGTCATCACAAATTTTGGCGATAATTTTTTGACATATGACACAATCTAGGTGTCAATACTTTTTTAAACATTATGATATATAGATGAAATGACTCACAATGAGCAACTTTCACGACAAACTTATGGCGAATATTTTTGTTGCAATCCGACACCATCTAGGGTGTCCAAAATTACGCTTTCATTGGCAACCTTCAAATTACCGGTTAACCGGTCAAGTAAACAAATGTAAAAAAAAAACCTTTTTTCAATATCGTCTTACGTTAGTCCTGTGCGAAAAATGAAATCTGTCCGCCCCTATAGAACAAAACTACCTTATTAAAATAGTCCAGTTCTTTTCTGTATTTCATAATCTATATAATCTATTGTTCTAATTAATTTTAAATTGAAATGGATGGTATTTAAAAAAATATTTTTTTCAAAATTTTGCATACGTTGAATTTATTAAAGAAATTGATAAAAAAACTTTAACGGAGTTTTTAATGCCAAAAATAAAGAAAATATTTTGTTCTAGAATGGAAAGTTCAGAGTATATACAGGGGGGGGGGCGCATGCAGGCACAGTCCTCGGGTCCGCAATTAAGGGAAAGAGAATTGCGAATTAAAGGAAAAGAAAAATATTGCAGAAAAAAGTTATAATTTTCGAAAAGAGAAAAAGATGAACTTGAAAATAAATTAAAAATTGAGGACACGAAAAATAAAGCAATGTTCCTTCTCCAGGACAATCGAGGTAAATAAAAAATAACGACAATAAAAATACAATATTCGAGGTTTCATACTATTTTATGTTTTATCAATATTGAAACAAAATTGACCGACTTATCCGATTTTGTTGTGAATTAGAAACATATTTTACCAATTTTTCACTGCGGTACCGTGACGCCATCCTTCACGGAACAAAAAGCTTACTTGCAGGTATAGAAAAGGTTTAGTCTCCGTGAGTTTTTTCTCATTATTCTTATGTGCCCGTTATCAACGCCTTCCAGTTCAGCTGGAGGAAGGCTATTTTCCCCAGCAATTCCAAATCTAACACTCACAACCCCCTTAAGGGGTATCTGTTCTGAGAGAACCAGACTAATAGTCGACAAACGTTTTTTTGCAATCTTAATCGGAATTTGAGGAACGCAAGGATTTTTTCTTTTCTCCGGATGATAACCGTTTCACCCGGTTATTCCAAAAAACGGTTTTTCGGTCATTTGAGCAATTTCGGATGACTGATTCCGTCACGTGATATCAACCTAGGAAGCCAAAAAAATTTCTACCGCTCATTTTCCAAGTTTCCACATGCAGAGAAAATCATATGCGCTATCTGTCTAGTTCTGCCCAGTCAGCAATCATGGTGTCGCTACTAAAAAAAACGACTTATCGACGCAAACGACAACATAATACCTTTTTGTTCATTTAAGATATTCAGCACGTATGAAGAGTTATTCAAACTTCAAAATGAACTGGAACCAAAAGTGTGGACAGATCCAGCAAGCGAAGAATCAATTCCGAGCAGCATGACATGCTTCCGTGACGAATCAACTCATTATAAAGCGTTGCGACAAAAACCAAAAAGTCTTCTCAAAAAATAAAATTTCAAAAAGATTCAAATTTTGTAGAAGGAGTTCCACCCACTTTCGGATCATAGATGATTCATGGAATTACTGAAATTGAAGATTAGAGAAAAAATTGCAGAAAAATAACAAAATGAATTTGTTTGGAAAATGAACAAAGGGAATTGCTATAAAAAGAAATCGCAGAAATTATTATAAGAAAACTCCAGAACGGAAAAAAGAAACAATGTTAAAGGGTAAAAAAAATATTCAGTTTTGATATTTTGTACAAAAATGAACATTTTTGGATAGTTTTTTTTGATAACATTGAATTTATCTTTCTTGAAAAATCATGGTGTTTGAACTCTGAATGTTTGAAAACGTACAGCAGAACTTTAGTCGCTTAAAATGTATAATTATAATTTCAAGTATATTCTGAAATTGTATAAATTTAATCCTAAACGTTTCTATTTACGTTTAAAATCGGTTTCACAAAAAATATTTACTGTAAAATTAGAAAGAACCGGTTTGTGCACCGAAAGAGTTATATTATGGATAATAAACCTTATAACGAAAAATGATCCTTACTGTGCGCCTTTACCCTACTAGCGCTAAACATGAGCCAGTGGCCAATCAGAATACTCGATTGTCGACTATCAAGCATACCCGCTATTTTATTGGTCACTTACGCCCTACTGCTGTAAAAGGCGCATAATATTCTTCGATATGCCTAAAATCATTCCAATATTTAACAATTTATATAAGAAAAATGTACGAATTATAATTAAAAAAAAAAAATTCGGAAAATATTTTGTTTAATTTGAGAATTTCGGATTACTTTTTTTCCCGATTCTTACTTTCCTTTTTTTCAAATATTTTATGAAGAAAATGACTCTGTCAGGTTAGACAGACAATTCAAAGAAGTGGAAATTATTAAACCAACAAATATGGACCAAAAATAAATAAAAAAATTTCGTTTTGAAGTTTATTTTTTAATCAGAAATTCATAGCCGGTTCATTATCCGATAATAAATTGATAGGTTTTTTAAAGAAACGGGCTTGAAAACGGAATGAACGAGCTGTCAAAAGTTCCTACTATCCATTTTATCCCCGGGTAACACTAAAAACTTATTCCCTATTCTTTTAACAGGCAAATAAGTTTTTAGTGTTAACCGGGGATAATAATGAACATAGTCCAAAAAATGCCAACTTTTTTAATTATAGATTGAAAAATATATCTGTTTTAAGGCATTCACCGCTTTTAGTTCGAAACGAGTGGACAAGCCATCTATTTAAAATTGTAGGTTATAAAATAATAAACCATAATTTATGGTCCATAAATTATAGTTCATTATTTTATAACCTCAAACTTCAAAAAGATGGTTTGTCCAAGTTTCGAACTATAAAAGCGGTGAATGCCTTAAAAAAGATATAATTTTTTAATTTATAAATTAAAATTTTTTTAATTATGACGCGGATTTAAGATTACATTTTTCGACTTTTGAGTTTATATTTCTCCAGGGCCGCATTTTTTTTAGACAAGCCACCGAGGGAGTGTCAGTTGCGTCGAGTGTTCTCAGAGATGGCTCATCCGATTGAACTAATTTTAAAAATGACCAAGGCCCAAGGAGTCGATACCTGCATAAAAGTTTGTTTTTTAGAAACCGGACTTCGGGTTAACCAATAATTACCGGTGTTATCACTGCAACAGGGATTTCTCGAGAACAGTATACAGTCCGAGGTTGATTTTTCCGCAATCACTCTGAAATTTTTTGACCAACATTTCAAGGGGTCAAATTTTGTAATTTGACACCAGTTAGGGTCAAATTACAAAATTATCCTACAGGGTCATGTTACATACCAGGAGAAAGATAATTGTGTGGCGATTCCAAATCTTCTAAAATTTTTAGTTTATTATGTAATATGACCCTGTTATCGCTGACACTCCCTCGGTGGCTGGTCTAAAAAACTGCCGCCCAGATATTTCGGATTTTACAAAAAATGTAATTTTAGTCTTTCTGAATTCGAAGAAGTAAAATCAAAACTGAGTACTGTGGAAACAATCGCCGAAAAGCGAAAAGTAGTTTCTGATAACTTATCAAAAGAAAATTACGAATTGAATCAAAAAATTCAAAATATGGAAAATTTGAATATGACACAAAAATCGAACCTCATCAAAGAACAAAGAAATAAAAATGAAAAAGTTTTGCTTACACTGAAAAAAGAAATTAAAGATTTAAATGAAATTAGAAAACAAAATGAAATTAAAATGATTGATTCAAACAGACGACTAGATGAACTTCTAGAAGAAAATAAAAACTCACAGAAGGTAATTTCTACAGAAATATTTTATTTGGGTCGATAGTGAAATGTATTAATTTGAGATTATGAACAAAAAAGTTTCAATGTTTTTGCTGGATCAGATTATTACGGTCGAATTCTTCAAAATGATAAAAAAAATATATTTTTGCATAGGCTATGCAGCATAGCCCAATCAAAATATAAATTTGCTAAGCATTTTTTTAATTTACAAAAAAATCTGTATTTTTCATGATGTAATTGCATTTTCTACAAAAAAAAATAATTGGGTGGCGCAATAAAATATTTTTTTTATCATTTTGAAGAAATTGATCTCAATAATTTGGTCCAGCAAAAACATTGAAATTTTATCCTCTAGAACTCTTGTTCTTGCCTGTTCAAATATCAAATTTATACATTTCACTTTTTATACATTTCACTATCGACCCATTTTATTTCAGTTTCATTTTAACCGTTTAAGACATCTAGAAGCTTTTGCTAATAGCCATTAAGAATTTCGTCGACGATATCGTTATCAAAGAAAATAAATAATTTTAAAATTTCATGTTAACGCGAAAAATTTTTTAACTCGAAAAAAAAATTCTCATTTGCAAAAATTAATTTTGTAATGCCGTTTTAACCATTCCTCGATTAAGATACCGCCAACCAATAATTTCGGACACAAGGGTTTCTCAATTTTTATTAAAATGATATAAAAACGCAAAAAATAATTTTTTTATGCAATTAAAATTTTTTTGATTCGACTTAAAAGTAAAAAAAAATCAATAGAGCATCAAAGATTTTTTTTATGCTCGCCGCCAAACAATGCCGTCAGATCGGTAGGCTTATTTTTTTTGAAATTTTGCTTCAAGTGCAAGAAAATTGCATAATACCAACAAAAAAAACTTGATTTAGGGACCCTCGGAAAAAAGAGTTTCATTTATAAAACGTTCGTACAATTAGGATTGAAAATTCTTTTATGAAAGCAAAAGTATGGAGAACAAATCGGTAGGTTGCTTTTATGCGATTTTTCCCTCAGAGTCGCTTACATTTTCAAAGATTTCTCAATTTTCTCAAAAATGATAAATACTGTCTAAGAGGACAAAACGACATAAATTTGAGATTTTTGGTCATTTTAAAAAAGTAGGTGCCCCTAAGAGGACAAAACGGGCCGTTATAACTGTATTATGGAAACATTTTGACAACACGGCACTGTTAAAAATGTGTGAATGGACATTTTTTTGCATATTCTTATTCTATTTTTGACTCTTTCAGAAAAAAATTTTCTGACCTCTTAGACACACGACAGTAATTGTTATTAAAAATGCTGTAACATTTTTCTAGAGGAAAATCTTAGAAGTGTCGGAATTTCCATAAAAACGGTCCAAAATACATATTTGATAATTTTCATATTTCGAGCAAAGTTTACCACCCCCTTGAAAGTATTTCTCCAAATTTGAAATTTTCAGGACTTGAGATCTGTCACCCAAACGAAAGAATTTTTAGATCGACGATTTGAAGAAGTAAAATCTGAAAAAAATATTATTGAGAATGATCTTGAAACAAGTCTTCAAAATGTAAAAAAATTGGAAAAAAGTATCAAAGAAATTGAAAATTATCAAAAGTCTGAGAAAGAAGTTCAAGAAACACATTTGAATGAATTGAAAAGTAAATTCGAAGCTCAAATCGAAAGTATCAATGCTAAAAGTGTTGAGATTCAGGTAATTTTATACAGCCTGAGTTATCTCGTTTACGGCGTTTTTTTATTCCGATTCTATGAACCAATCAGATACAGTTATTCCGGATATTTACCGATCAACATCGAGTATTTTTGCGGGATAAAAAAAACGCCGTAAACGAGAAAACTCACGCTGTACTTTAGAATTCCAAAAAAGTGCATTGCAAAAAGTCAATCTCAAACTTTTAAATTTTAGCATCAGTAATTTAAAGAGAAGGCACCATGGTTTTTCGAAAGTTATTTTTCAGCCAAAACTCTTAAATTGAATTTAATACTGTGGTTTCTGTCTATTAGGACACCCCCTTTAACGACAATTTGGGGAAAATATGGCCAAAACCTACGCTTTTGGATTTCGGTCCGTCCTAAGGACAATTTGGGAAAAAAAGTAAGCAGCAAAAAAAAATAGGTCTTCATATTATTTTGGAAAATTTATGGTTTTCAAAAAAATATGTGGCAAAATAGCTAGCGACAGATGATAGACAATTTGGGATAATGTCACCTGTCCTTATATACAGAAACTATAGTCAAAAATTACCGTTTAAAATATAAAATTTTGAAGAAAATCTCGAAAATTTTTAAAAAAATAATTTTTTTGCAAAAAATCATTCAGAATGGCAATCTGGTATTTTTCGATTACTTTAGAGTCTCTGTTTTGGTTTTTAGAGGTGACACCCTTTAGGTCAACAGCGAAAGTCAAAGATAATTTTCTTTATAACTGTAGCATTGTTTTTTACGAAATTTTCTAGAAAAAAAAATGGTTAAATTTAATTCTTAGGATGGCTTAAAATGTCAAATAAATGACGAAATTGAAAAACAGCGAATCGTCGAGCGAAAAGCGACCGTAACAGTGAGAGAGTTAAAGAAACAAGTTCATTTGGAAAAGAAACGCGCCGACAAACTGGCTGAAAAAATCAGAGATATTGACGAGAATCAAATAATCGCACAAGAGCGCCTGGTGCCACCTAGTTAAGGGGTCATATTACAAAATAAAAGACTTTGAACATTCTAATATTTCGAATTTTTTAGCAAAAAGTTGCCTCGGCGGAACTTTTTTTCTCTGAATCAAAGAGTTAAATCAGATTATTGGATGATTATCATTTTATTCAAGCAACTATGGTTGTAAGGTTACTCTCGATATTTTTTGCCTATTCAAAAAGGTTTTGAAAAATATATTTTTTTCGTATTTAAATAAGAATTACTGTTATCCAAACAACTTTTTCAAAATTCTTCAGATGAAATTTATTTTCAGTCGATATTTCGCCTTTCGGAATCTTCAGAAATAAAAAAACATACTTGAATTTCAGGGAATTCTTAAATTATTTCAAATTAACCGAAAATATTAAGAAATATACTTAGAAGTAAACTACATTTTAAATCGAAAATATAAATAATTATTAAACTTTCTAGAATCTATATAATAATGGTCGGTTTTTTTTAGATGCATCATATAACTCGGTGAGATAGCTCGGAAGTGGCATACGATCTTTTTGAAATTTTGGGTCATAATATAACTTTTTAAACTACGTGTCACTGCAGAGCCGGTTTTTTCGATTTCCGGTTTTTTACCGGTAATTTATCGTTAATTATCGGTTTCTCGAAAAAAAACAGACCAATGTTTTTATAATTTTCATTGAAAAAATTTGTACCTATTTCTCAATATTTTCGGGAGTTTTAAATTTTTTATATTTTCTTTTATTCAAATATTTTTTTAAGTCCTGAAGATGCCGAATTGCAAAATATTGTCTTAAAATTAATTTCATCTCGAAATGTTTAAGATATTTTTTCAAAACAATATATGTAGAAATTAGCATTGGTCGAACAAATTAATATATGTTCCAAATCATTTTAATAGAAAAAAGTTCAGTGTCACGTTTCCAAAATATCCCATATAAAATCATAATCCCAATCGCGCACGAGAGCACGAAAGCCAAGATTAGCTTGACAGAGAATTTGAAAGATATTTTGATATTTTTTGACAATTTTCGATAACCAAGTTGGTTTAACCAAAACTAAAAATATTTTTTTTTTCATAATTATAATTTTCAATTTATTTAAATCGCTCAGTTTTGTGACCTTTAAACTCAGTAATAATCCATCTCATTTGAAAGATGAAGTTTCGTCGATTGGATCTTGGAGCTTACCGACTGAATTTGATGGAATGACGATTATCACGGGACAAGAGGCTGAAGATATTCTTTTCAAAAATAGAGAATTGTTAGAAGCCAAAGTTCAGCTAGAAGAACAACTAAAAGCACTTGAAAAAAATCAAATTCAAATGTCAGAAGAATTGGCAAATAGGTAAAAACATTTTTTCGAAAAAAAAGTAGATTTTCAAAAAAAAATCCAAAAAAATTTTCATGAAAATCTTCTTTTTTAGCTTGCATTTTTAGCGCTATTTTTCGATTTTTTAGAGCATTTTTAGTGAACACTTTTTTAAATGGACAAAACGACACGTTTTAGGTGGACAAAACGACAAAAATTTTTCTGTCCTCTTAGACACACACGACAGTATTTTAACAAAAAATAACCTCAAAACAATAAAAATATAAGAAATCGGATTTTTTACGGGTAATTGATTTAAATTAGAGACGGTAAGCTGGGGTTAACTGGGGAAAATCAGTTTTTACGCTCTTCGTGTTCTCCTGAAAATTTGACACATTATACGTGGAAAATTACAGTATGTAACATTTTTGCTCCCATTTTCCAATTTGGATAAATCTGAATTCCATCGTTTTGATAGGTTCAATCTGGTTCAGACGTAGGTATTCGCCAAAATTGATCGTTCTCATTGGCGGATAGCAAGTTATCCAAATTTTAATCTTTAGAATATGTCAAATTAGGGTCCGGGATACGGTATCCCGGATACCCTTAAAGATTATTTTTATATTGAAATACAAGTTCGTCTACAGGAACACGCCTAACTTTTTCAAATATTATTTTTATTTACAAATGCAATAATAACCTACGCATTTTTTCTGAAAATTTGATTTTCTGAAAATTTGATTTT
>SCLH01079824.1:188008-205290 GCA_004367855.1 Oikopleura vanhoeffeni
ACAAAATTTGTCAAATGTATACAAAATGAGTGAAATGTATACATAGTTGTATTTAGTCAATGGGAATACTTCGTTCATAATTACCCAAAATTTCGACAAATTTTCTAGTTTTCCGAAAAACAGAATTAAAGTTAAAATATGGCTGGAAGTTTTTTATTTCGCGAAATGGAACAGGAGTTCAAGGTTAAATGAACTTATTATAATGCAAGTACGAATATCTCGTTGGACTATCTGCAAACAGAAGATGTTTCAAATACAGAAAAATACGTAAGCTTGTCCAATATGTAACAATTTTAGAAAAAAAACTCTTTAACTTTCTGGCACCCAAAACAGAAATTTCAATTTTGCCCCCGAAATTTGAGACCAGTCACAGAAAATTGCAAAAGCGGATATTTATTTTCAAGAAAATGAGATTTCCGACCACCAATCTCGGCGTAGGATTATCAATTTCTTGCCGAAGCCGGATCGCATCAGTTCTATGATTCGACTCGAAATGAAATCGAAAAACGTTTACTCGAAGCTAGTGATGAGTATTTCGGAGACCTCGCTGAAACAACTCTGATTTTAGTAAAGAATGAAGAATTTGGACCAAAAATCACAAAGTCTAACAGTCATTTTATTGAAATTTGTCAAATTGTGGGAAGCCAGCTTCATTATGTTTTATTATATATTATTTCCTCATTCACCTTTGATGAATAATAAGTGTGTAAGGGATATATAACAGGGGGCCATATCGCCGAATTGCCGAAAAACTACGCATGTAGAGACACAAAACTTTCGATATGATATAGGTACATCTAGGTTTAGGCTATGGGATCGAAATTATTCAATTTCTTCGAAACTTATCGATCATAGAGTAATCAACTTGAGAAAATGAACAATTAAAAACGATTTGGTGCCATTAGTGGTGACTGAAAATTCAATTTTCATTCATTGATTAAAAAATGGTTAAAATTTGCTCAAAAGTTTCTTGTATGCAAATTTTTCATTTTAGATGTGCTGATTTAATGTGTTGGATTATGCTTTGTAAATTTAAGCGCCAAAATTTATAATAAATATTACGAAATAATTCAAATAGGGCCAATTAGGTTATATATCCTTATTCACACTTTTATTAATTCGGCCTGGATAGAACGTAGTGTATTTTTTAAGGAGTATAGGCCAGGGATATTACAAAAGTGTGAATAGGGGATATAAGGAAATTTTATATTGGTTCACATGTCTCTATGGTTTAGCGGGCTAACTCCAAACTCTGGAAGAAGTCATCTGGGTTCGAGTCCCGGGTTTTGTATTTTTTTTTAATTTCATTTTTCTAGATTTTGAGCTTTTTGGAGATTTGATTAATTGAAAATGAGTAACCTTGAATAAAAATATTTTTAGAACAGATGGAGAACATTAATTTATTATAGAGTTTGAGAACATTTTTTTTAAATTTTGTCCATTGTCGCATCATTTCTGTAAAAGGGCATCTTTACAGAAAATTTGCGAGTAAACCTTCCGAAAAAAGGCAAAATAGGGTGGATCTGGTTCTGGGGGTAATCAATTTTATGAATCGTTTATTAATTTTTATGAAAATGAAAATCTTGTATCTGCTTCCATCTCATTTGGTTGTAGACATTGTTTGGAATTTTTGAATACGGAGAGTTTGGGTACATTTTCATTGCTCCCGGAATTTATTAAATGTTACGTAATAAGTTTACGCCAGATTTTGCGAAACGGAATCAGTTATTTCTTCGATTATCAAAATGCTACATAAATACGAACAATTACGACCAATAGTGCGAAATCAACGACAGTATTCTTAATAGATATTATTTAAAATTTTATCTAAATCATCGAATTGAATTACAATTTTGAAAAAATTCGCGAAGTTGTTTCATGGCTGAATTTCGTAAAGCGAACGACAATGGATTTCAAATGTTCCGATTATCCGCCAAGCAAAGATAGCTTCATTAAATTTTGAGCGTCTCATAGAGCATTCGTTAATAAATAAATAAAAACTAGGTCTTAGCGCACCCTAAAATCTAAGAAAATCAGCTGCTTTTAATGTGCCTAAAAGTTCATCACTCAGATTACGACCTTGAAACGTAAAAATTCACGATAAGTTAATAAATTAATTAATATAATTTTTGGGCAAACACTTGGTCGGCGATATTTGGTCCCCCTGTAAAACCTTTCTGACTGTTTTTTGCCAAAAATGTTGAACTGATTAGATGAAATGGATATCTAATTATCTTACTTTTATTTTAAAAAATATTATTCAAGTTCATTAATCATTTTATCAAAAAATTGCTCGTATCAAAACTTTTTATCAAAAAATCATCTTCAAAAACTCTGGTTTATTAACATCAATTTTGTTAACAGTCAAATAATAAAAGTTCGAAAATTGTATTTATTCAGTGTTGAATGTATACAATAATGTATTTATCTTTATAAATGTATTGTGGTAAACATTAATTTTATATAGATTTAAATACATTATTATGTATACATTTGAGTTTTATATAAGATCACAAGGGCAATAATAAAGTTTTGCAAAAAGTATACATTCAACAATGTGTATAAATTTAACGTGATTCGTACGTTTTAAATTGTATACATTTTCAATTCTTGGATATAAATTGTATAACTTTTCTAGAATTTTTCCAAGTCAAACTATCTTAGTTTTTTTCTTCTGTAATTTTTACTATGAAAATGGGAATAAAATCCGAAAACGTCGTAATTATTTTAATTATTTATCTGTATACATTCACATTTTTTTGCATTTCAAAGGATTGTATACATTTTAATATTTTTTGTATACATCTTCACATTTTTTTTTTTGTCATACATTTTTAACCATGTATACATTTTGCACTGATACATTTCCACTATGTATAATTTTAGTATTTGACCCGGCAAAAGGCCAATCAACATGCTTATATGTTCCTATTTTCATAAAAAAAAAAACTTAATTTTAAAATGGTTTTCGACCCCAAATTATTGACGAATAACCCCCTCAATGAAAAAAACTCACAATATGCCACTTCTGGCCATAAAAATATCACGAGTTTTTAAGAATAATAAGAAGAATGTACCGACAATTTTTGGTTCTGAAATGCCCACATCTGAAATCGTTTCCATTCTTAAATTTTTATTTGAAACTTGAACTTTCTGTGCATTTTTTTGTTGCCATAAAAGAACCAATCGTCAGTTCATTCTCATTAAAAAATCGGTCAGACTTCGCGAAACTGAGTAAATTCTATTCTCGCAATCCAACATTAAAAATTTCAATTTTTATAAGTTTGAAAAATTTTATTGTGTAAAACTTGGAATTAAAACTTAATTATTTCATATTTTGGACTGGGTTGAGAAAAAATTGAACTATCGAGTCAGCAGAGTTTACTGCGAGGTGATAACTGACATTTTATTCCAACGCTTTTGGATTTCAAGGCAACTGATATAACCTTTTGCTCGAACTATCTCTTCATCATCCTCACGAAAAACGTCTGCTAAGAGCTGAAGCTTTAAATAAGTGATTATAATTTTGAAAAGATAAAGGGGGTGGTTCAATTCACATCAGAAGAAATAAAAAGTTACTTTATTTCGATGGGATGTTTTTAATAGCACTTGAGCTTTAAGATCATTGCGCGTTTTTACGTGTTATATTAGCCAAGAATTACTTCTTATATTTTTTGAAAAATTATCAGAAATTTATGAAGCATGTTTTTTTACAATTACCAAATATAATTTTAGATAACAAACAACAAAATCTTTCATCATTATGGCTTTTTGCTATTTTATGTCATTATAAACCGGAACTTATATCAATCATTTCAAAAACTTGATCAGTTTTGTACCAGTTTTATGCCATTAGACTCTATGGTCTTTTTCAGTCTATATTTATCCGACTTATTTTTAAAATGTTAACAAATCATTTCCGAGTCGGGAATCCCGACGCCCAGAGAGAAACTGAAAAAATAAATTCAAAAATTTTCGATACGTTGTGTCTTTAATTGGTGTTGATTATCACTATTTCTAACAATTATAAAAAATTTATCCACTAACATTACGGAGATAGGGGATTTGCAAACAATGAAAATTCAGCTTTAATTTAAATGTGTATTGCAAACTACATGTAAGATACATTTTAAACATTAACAGTGTATGTAGTAACATTTTGGACGTTATGTTGATAACCGTTATGTTCATGACCACCTTCTCAAAACGTCCTTGACAGTTCTCAACGTCCTTGACAAAATTTTAAATGATACAAAGTTTTTCAAACTGTCCTGCGCACTTTTCGATTTTTCATGGAAATAAACTGTGTGTTTTAAATAAAATTAACTATTTTTATTTTTATAACTACGTTTCGCGTAAGCATTCTTTCAGTTTTTTTTCAGAAATACTGAAAATAAAAAGGTGTGAGCTATTGTAAGAAGAAACAGCGTATATTTTAGTGTTCACATAGAGTATTATGTTATAAACAGGTGTGGGTTTAAAATGTAAATAAAGACTTTGCGTGGAGTTTTCCATCCCACTTTTTTAGTGTTAAAGCAGTGAGTTTTATAAGCAAAATGAAGTGAGGATAGAAAACGCCAGGGAGTAATCCCTTTTTACACCTTGGTTATAAATTAATAAATTCTATGTTTCAAAAAAGTCTCATAGGCCTCCTAAATCATTTGTTCCCAACCAAAGAGCTTTTAGTAGTAAAAAGCTTGTCAACAAGTGTGGACTCCAATCGTTCACATTTTTTTTTTTTTTTTGGGGGGGCTTTGTTTCGGAAACGATATCGAGAAAATTTTTCCGAATCGGACATCTTTTTTCAAAACATTTGAGATTCCATTAGCTTTAGTTTTCAGGCTTTTTTCTTAAAATATGGCGATATTGGAACTTTCGGCTTATTGGGACAAAGAATAATTTCAGGTTCAAATACTCATACAAAATTTCACGTTTTTTAGGAAAATTTGGAAAAACAGTGCAATCAACTATGAAAAACCGTTACGGTGGAATTCTCTCATTAGTATTTACAATTTCAAAGTATTTGAGGCTGTAACCTTCGTATCTTAAGGGACTATAGAAGAAATATGTTCAACCGGAATTTCTCACCAAATTACATCAATTTATTTTTTCAATTTAATGTTTTTATTGTTGCTAAAGAATTTTTTTTCTTATTTTTGCTAAAAATCTTGAAAGAGATTAATTGAAAAATCACAGTTTTATGTTGCTGATTTTTTATAAAGCGTTGAATAAAAAGCTTAAAATGAAGAATTTGTTAAGATAAAATTACCAAAAAAAGGATATGGACAAACGTCGGAACAGTTTCTCAACGTCCTTGATTAAATTTCTCAAAATGAAAGGTTGGCGGACGTTTGAGGCCGGTGGCCTTAGCTTTTATTCTTACAGTAAAATGTCTTTAGTAGGACGCGGTCCTAAGGATTTGAAAATTACTGTCCTGGCGAAAAGTATTTAAATGTTTCTAGAATTTTTTGCAGGTGGTTACGATACGTTAGGTAACATATGTATAATCCAAAGCTATTTCAAAGTATAGTAGGGCACTACTTTTTCAATCCGTTAGGACGCGTCCTACTAAGACACTCTTACTGTACACTTTCAAAAAATAAATAAAAATTGATTATGTGCAAAAAACTCAGGAGAAGGATTGGAACTTAAGACGACTAATTTTTGAGGCGTCGTTTCCGGCGGATCTTATTTGACAATTTTTCTGTCCAATAAGATATTAGATAATAATGGGACATTTTTTTTTATTTTACCGGTAACTTTAATTCCACCTCATAACTCAAAGTTCCTGAACCTTTGATTTGACAATTTTTGTTCAGGCGTTTGAGAAACCGTCCAGGACGTTTTGAGAAACTGTCAGGAGTTTGTCACTACACCTTTTTTTTGGTTGCATTTTATTGAAAATTAGTTTTTTTTAGGTTTTTAGTCAACTTAGGGTGCATCGATCGGGAGATTGGTAATTCTTATTCGAGCGATATATCATATGGGATTTCCTGGATCATTACCTTAACTCGACACCCAGATTATGTTTTTTGAGCGATATTAATAACACCTCAGACATTGGTTCGGCGTGTATGCGCTAAAAGTCTTGTTTTTATGTTGCTTATTAAAAAATTTCCTTGAATATGACAAGTTTTTTCAATGAAAAATGTCAAAAATGGCCTGAACTTATGAAAACGACATTCGGGATTTAACTCCCGTAGTGTCTTTTGCACCATCCGTGTGCAATGGCCTTTAATCGCAATTTAGGAACCCTTAATCATGTAAAAATAAAAAATTTAAAGTGGAAAGATTCGGACTATTTGGATAATTGACGTTCGTGCGTTTTTTTTCGAAATTTTACTGTATTACAGGTCTGTGTAATTTACAGTACTTATTTTTGAAAAAAAATTTACGATCATCATAAGCCTTTGAGCTGGGGATCAGAAAAGACCTTTTTTCTAAGACTTTTTCCCATTACACCATAGCCCCAAAAGATTCACGTGACCGTATATTCAAGGAATAAGGTTGATAAAATAGTACTGTTTTTTTTTCAAAATTGCTAACCATTACACACCAATAATTTTCTAATTCCCATTACACACTTATTGTACTAAATTGTACAAGCCCTTTTCAAAAAAAATCACTTAATTTCTATCAAAACATCCGATCCAAGTTACGACTTATTAAGCAAGTTCAAACAATATCTTTCAGAACTCGTCTTTTGAAAATAGTTATTTATTTATTTCAAAGGGCTAAAAAACGGACACTCCTTCAGCGGATAAAAGTCACATTTCGATATTTCTGTCTATTATATAAAAACTCAGACATTTTAATTATGTATTTTTCATTACATATGGAACATTTAAATAATACCTAACTGAGCTTTTTCAAAATTATTCTCTGATCAGTATTATCTGGAGTATCGAAGTTTTTTGGTAAACTCTTCATTTTTCAAAAATTTCTCGTTTTTCGGGTGAAGTGGGCGATTTGTAGCTGAGTGAATCTGGGTTAAGCGTCCGTTCACGCTGAGACCGAAAATCAGGACCAGCCGATGTTGTGTTCATTCAAAACGGATCCGAAATGAAAAATATCAAAAAAATACTAATCAGAGGTGAAACTGCGATTGATTAAACTTCAAGAGAGATTATTTATATATAGAGAAATATTTATCGCTTAAGTTAAGGTTTAATTTATTGCTATATCGAGTTTCATTCCAATCATAACAGTTATAATTCATTATTTTTTTTGTTTTTGTATTTCAAGTTGTTTTTTTGTGATTTTTTAATTTCGGCATGCACACTTGAATCCATGTTGTTGACAAAGTAAAAGGTCGGATTAAATTTTCGGAAAAGATTCAGTTTTGTTCGCTTGAAAATTTGCATCAGTGGGAGTGGAGTTAAAAACATTATAATAATTCGATTTTCTGTCAATCGTCAGTTTTTGTGAGACAAAAGTGTTCAGAAAAAAACGTCCTTCCATTTTTTAGAGACGCTCTCATTTGACAAAAATTATGCCATGACATTTTAATTAACATTATCTTAATCCTCATAAACAATTTTATATCCGTCTTTGATGTTTTCGATCGAAATATTGTGCGTCACTGACTTCTACAGCTTATTCTGTATGAAGCGGAGTTTCAACTTTTAGAGGAGAGCTCAAATATATTTTGTTTTGTCTTTCGTCCAGCTCTCAGTTCCGAAACGGAGCGATGCAATCTAGTTTTAAAGTCGATATTTGGGAAAATTTCAGACATTGTGTTGTAATCATGTGATCTCATAAAAAAATAATAGTCATGCGGTTAAATTTAATTCGCTTATTGGGATTCAAAAATCGCATTTTCTGTACAATATTGTACGAGTCGTGTGTAATGGTTAAATCAATTTGTTGAAAGAAGTGAAAAGGTTCTTTAGAGATTTTTAAAACTTTTTTCCCAATTACACCAAAGTCAAAAAACGATCACGTGGACCTGTTCAAATTAGGAAATAAGGTTTTGGTTCAAGTAAACAAAGGAGTATCAAATTACGAGTTTGACATAATAATATTCTCCAAAACGTCAGTGATTTTATTTTTCGGAAGAAATAAGGATTAATTTATGACATATTCCGAAACCTTATTTTTGAATTATTTTGTCACGTGATTTTATATCGGACATGGTGTGATGTTGGAAAGAAGTCTCCTCACACGTTTGAAGTACCCTGGAATTTTTTGACCCGTAATTTGAGTACTTTTTCAAATGTACTGTACGTATGTTTTTTCAAAAAGTACTCAAATTCAGATGGAGACCCTGAAAAGATATCGGTCACGGAATTTCTAAGATCTATTGCATTTTAATTGGCTCCGGTTAGAAAAGAGCAGTTATACAAGTCCCAAACTTCCGAATAAGGATAACTAAGAATTGCGTAGGCGACGAAAGAAGGAAGAAGAAATTAAATCGTCCACAAAATTTAAGAGTCATTTATACTAAAAAAATTTTGTTTAAAACATTCAAATTTATTTGCAGATACATACCCAAAGTGGTGACGGTTTAATATTTTCAAATTTTTAAGATGTCAAATTAACCCTTTACATTCGTGTTATTTATGCACTTGGTTTTGTCAGAATCCGGCAAAAATAAAGAGTTCTTTATTTTCTTATTCAGATTGATTGGACTTTTTATAATTTTTTTGAAAAAATTGTTTTTATAGTTTAGTAGAAATTCTTTGTATGATTTATTTATCATTGAAAATATATGTGATAATGAATCGTCGGTTATATTTGCTTTGATTCAAAATGCAACACACGGATGGTGCAAGACCTATCGGGTCCAGAGATTTGTTGGCCACCAGGAGTTAATGATACATGTTTATCAATATGGGACAAACACCTTAAAATGTTGATGTAATTTGCCAAAGATTATTTCATATTCCAGGAACCATAAAAATGGTAGCGTGCTAGAGATAGTATGCATAATGCTTCCGTTCGACACGAAAAAATTACGTATGATCGAGTGCCAGCCTAAAGTTTTATTTATGTTGGAAACTTTTATGCTAATTAAATCATTCATGCCAATAAGACCGCATACATTAAGCTTCACGATTTACTAATTAAACATTAACAGTATTAAACAATTCTCACATGAGTTTTTCAGAGTTTTGTGTAAGATAGCTCTTCAAGCCAGATCAGATTAAAATTATGATTTAAAAAATCTTAAATAAATTCTTAACAATTGTACATGTATGATTCTTATTGTAAGTTGGTTTCTTCATCTGGATCGGCATATATTTATGGCATAGGTCATGGGTCAGATAATTCTTGCTCAGTGTGTATGAGTGAAAAGGGAAAATTGAAGTTGCAATGCTTCCCAAGAATGTTTATTATGATGGGTTTTCGGACTGGGAAAATTCAGGGTTCAAAGTGAAACCAATAGCAATTACGCAAAAAAATATGCCCAGTTGGTTAAAAATCGAGTCACCTAGGGTCAAAAGAATGTTTTCATAATTTGAGTTTTTCGCCGGCAAAATTTTGGCCTTGTATGTCTTATTTTTGAGTAATTATTTTTAACCATGTTAAATTGAAGTTTGTAAGGAAAATTACGCACATTGAAAATTCGCATAACATATAAAAATGGCTTTGAAAATTTTTCCCCGGTACTGAAATCTTTAAAAAAAAAGCCAAATTTTGATTCGAAACCAAAAAATTTTATAGTGGGAATTTTTTTTACCTTAGTATTTTCTTATTTTTCTAAATTCAAGTTCTGAATATGATTGAAGGTGTCCAACTTTTTTGGCGGTCCGTACCTTAATTACAGAGTTTGTTATCACATGTACCATGTGGATTAATCGGACATTTTTTTGTGGGTGTATGTTCTCGTCCTTCAGAAAAGGGAACCCAGCCAGGACAGGGCAGCCACCATTTTCGTGCTCCCTTATATGCTACAGAAATGTGAGTATATCTCACTGAACAATAGATAAAGGCGTAACGAAAACGCGTTGGTTCCAGAATTGAGAATTGATAGGAGATGAGTCGAGCTAGTTGTAATAAAGCCGTTATGGACAAGCTAAAACGCAAATTTTTTTAACCTAACATTCAATGAGTTCTTTTCAGCAATATTAAGGTTGTCGACCTCAAATAAAGTACAGACAAAAAATTTCTCGCGCGACTGTTTATTTGATGTACAACGTGTATTAGCATTATGGGCAGATTATGTATATGTGAGGTGGCGATGAAAGCAAAAGTGAGTCAAAATTTCAGGATTCCGAGGGTTGCTAATTTTTGTTCCCTCGCGACTTTCAGTACATACTCTGACCCATTGTTACATTTTATTAGAAAGTCGACCGTGAAAATATTAGCGATGAGCTATTTTTCAAGTCCATACGGGGACCCTTGCCAATTTGACGATTATTTTGAGATCGATCTCGATCAAAAATAATAGAACCTTTCAAAACTGTTTAATGTCGTATTGCCACAAAATAAGCGCTATAGCTCGCGCAATATGGCTTCAGTAGAACTGGCTCGAGCATTTCCTTAAAAATCCCAAAAAATTGATAAAAAATAATCAAAAACAAAAAAAATTGAACATAAAATGAACAAATAAAATTCGCAACGAAATGAATCATAAAATCGTCACACATTTTTGCTGAGGATGCGGTCTTTTACACACCTAGCTGCGGCTGTCGATTTTTTNTTTTTTACTTTATTGCAAATTTTTTGCTACAAAAATTATTCCAGCCAATATGACTTTGATAATAAATAGTTTGATGATGAACATAAATTGATGGCAAACAAAAATTGTGGTCATTCCTTTTGCTCAACATGCTGTACAAAGATTTATAGATGTCCTTCATGTGCAAGACTGATAGCAAATGGAGACATGATAAGAATACATTTAAATTGAAAACCTTTTTTTTTATCAGCTGTCTTGGGACTCTTTCCGAGGAAGCATTTTTACTGTATAAAAATAGAGACTCAGTTAATAGCAATGGATATTTCAAAGCATATTAATATGATGATATAATGTGATATATCAATTACGGGGGCTCCTGGTCCTTTTTTTACTAGTTTTTAAGCCAATTTTTGTATTTAATTCGGCTTTTAAAAACTACTCATCCGATAACATTCATAGATAGCTCAAACTGAGCACAAATATCTTTTGAAAAAAAATAGAAAAAATTAGTTCATCGGATCAATTTGTTTTATCTTTTTTCTTAGATTACTGAAATTGTTAAATTACTAGTTTTTCTTGAAAAAAATTGGTAACAATCGTCGGATTCGGACCAATTTTTCAAATTCAATTATTTACCAGATATTTGTGCTCTGTTTAAGCTATCTAAAGATTCAATCAGATGAGTCGTTAGCAAAAGCTGAATTAAATAAAAAATTTTGGCTAGAAATCTAGTAAAAAAGGACCAGGAGCCCCCGTAATCGATATACAGTATATCATATACTGTATTACATGGGGAATAAAATTGAGGGAATAACACGCCTACGTTTTTTTTACAAATTCGTATCTTTTTGCCTTACACGCCTACGCATTTTTGGAGAGGACCATTCCCTTGACTTGAACAGGGCAGTATATGGATTACATAACTTAGATGACAGATCCTAAATATTTGAAAAATATTGAATTTGAGTGACAGCGTTTGATTGGTTAATCCCTTCCAAATCTGACCGATAACATCGGCCTATTCTGCAATGCATGGTTTTGAATTGGGTGCGTAGTATACCGCGTGTTTTGTATCATTCAAATATATTCAAGAATCTGTCCTCTGAAGGGTTTGTAATCATATACAGTTATAATGCACATATACAGTTATAGAGTTTTTCTACTCTAAATAAACAGTCTATTATAGGAAAAGAAACTGATGGACACTATAACAGATGGAGAAGGTGTCAGGAGTTGAAGTTCCTGTCGATTATAATTAGATTTTTAAGAGGGACGCTTGTATTTGCGGGCGTTTTCAGGTTTTTTGAGTACGTTGTTTACTTTTTTTCTAAACGAACCTATCTGAAAGCACATTTTTCTACACTATAAGGATGAAACCAAGCACATTAACATGTTCGACAGCTATGTTGAAAAATACTCCAGGAAAAATGTTAACATGTCTAAAAACACGTGTTAATAGCTGACACTTTTATTGACAGCGAGATTTTTGTCGGACGAAATGTGGTTCTTTGATATTCTAACTTAATAGCTAGTAAGGAAATTCAAAAACTTCCCATGTCGGAGGGCCCAAGTTTTTAAGTAAAATAATTAAAAACTCGAATTTAGCGAATAATAATCGTTATATTGGTTGTATGTACGTGACTGTCAAAATTCATTCGATGACGATTCAAGTTATTCGCATCTGTGTTTTGTTATTTTTTCTAACCCTCCAAAAGTTTTAAAAAAATCCCATCGATATGTTTATTGATCCAAGTTAAATGGTAAGACTGTTGGGCGAGTTTTGTAATTCGATTGGTATAAGCATTTGTCCGGGAACCTGTTGACATTAATCCGTTTCCGCCATAGTGGGCCTTTCCTGCTAATCCTTTTTTGTCCTATTTGTTTGCAATCACCACATGATCTTGAATTCTAATTTTTGTCTTATTGTGTTGTATACTTTTTTCGAAAGTGTTACAAAATATTGTTTTTTTCAGAAAGGTTATCTAAAAAGGGTCCTATGCTTTCCCTTAGTTTTTCTTCTCTGATGAGAAAGGGCACATAGATTAGGTGATTTGGGCCTTTGTTTGCTTTCTTATCTTCTGGCTCTCATTTACTGTCGTGATAGTGTACAAGGTTGAGAAAAGGGCCTAGACCCAGTCCCTCTATGGGTAGGGCTACACAAGCTGGTGTAGCTACCAACCGACTTCTCGACTTGGCAGGCCACCACGACTACTTTTAAAGTATTGGCGCCACCAGTCGAGAGGGAAGTTCCACCAGAGAGCCCCAGCCCTGCCAGCAACACCCGACACCATTTTGAGCATGTTCCCGCGCGAGCCTATTCCGACGCGTATTTAAACGGTAAATTAAAGTGAGAGTCTATGAGAGGGGGTCTTTATCCCACCTAAGTTTCTAGGTGATATCCATAGGAAGACGAGGAAGCTGACGCCGCGTACCCAATCATAATTGGTCGTACATAAAATGGGTGTGAAGCGGAAGTTTAGAACCGGCTTCCTAAATAAAAAACAAAATTCTTTTAGCGGTTAAAATTCAGAAAAAAGCCGGCGTTTCACCAGAAAACACTTCATTTTTCTAGCGTGTGATCGAGAAACAATTTGATTTAGCACAACAAGTACAAAAACCAAAATACGCGACTCTCTCCAAAATTCTTTTTTTTAGAAAAAAAAATAACAAAGAAATAGGGGAATTATTTACTCAAAACTCGGGATTAGAGGTCGTCAAACGGTAAAAATGAAAAATAAAACTTAAGAATTTACTTTTAATATTTTTTATTTGCGGTAAAAACAACATTTTGAGGATACTACGGTAAAAATGGCCATAACTAATACGGTAAGGACATTCTAAAATATTTCGGTATGAGGACCGAAAAAACACCAAAAAAACATCGAACGTCGGTGCAATCATTCTCGATTCCTTGAAAAGAATGGTTAGAGGGAAATTACGAAGGCTTACCAGTAATGAAAAAACATTTGCCGAAAATCACTTTGCCAAAAATCATTTTGCCGAAAATCATTTTGCCGAAAATCATGGGCCGAAAACAAAGAACATCGAGCCTAGAAAAACACGAATAGAAACGAGAAAAGTTAAGGAAAAAAACCCCGCTTTCAATTTTTTTTTAATAAAGACCAATAAGAAGACGATTGCAGTAAATTTGAAATATATAAGCGGTACTTTTCCAAAACTATCCAACGGTATATTTATATATTTATTTATGTAGTTAGCGTAAATATCGGAAGATAAATGATTAAGAAATCAGATAAATATATCTCGACATGAGTTTATAATAATTTATTAATATTTAAAGACGGAGTATGAAATTGCAGGAATATAAATTCTCAACGCCATCTTGTATATTTACGGTTATTAGGTAAAACAGGTATAATATCACAACAGATAAAATTTCCGCAAGACGGTTGATAGATTCGTGATACAAAAAAAACGATTACCATACTTGCATTTTACGGTATAGCTCAGGGTTAGCAGAAAAGGCAATAACACGACGAGGCATGAAAAAGCACGTCAGTACCGAGTAAAAAACCAAATAATTGAAAAAATGACGGTTGGTAACAATGTGGCAAAAGTAGGACAGTTCATTACCGAAAACTTTTAGGATAGTGCTACCGTGAATAACAATGGGCAAAAAAGTTAATTTAAAATTTGAGAAATGAAAATGAAAAAATTGACTTTGCCAAAAAATTAATTGCCAATATAACAGTCTTGAAAAACAGGGGCCATGAAAAACACGACAATACCGAAAAAAAATTTAATGTCAAAAAACGAATTAACAGTAATAACAATGGCAAAATTAAAAAATTAATTACCGGGACTAATTATAACAATTTGACGATTTAATTGGAAAATTAATTAAAACGGACGGAGAAAGCTAATTAAAGATTAGAAAAAAACAAACAAACAAAGCGAAAGAAATCTATATTAAAAATTAATAATATTTTTACCGGTAATGAACAACCAAGTTTCGAATTATAAAAACCAAAAATTTCGGTATACAAACAAAGGCCATTCCTTTGCTAAAAATGAAATAATAAATTTCAAAACACAACAAAGTAGAGGGTTTCTAAAAATAAAACAGAGAAGGACCGAGTAGCATAACCCGCGCGCTCTCCCCAATACCCATATTGCCGATAAAGGGACAACCAGGAAAAAAACCAGGAAAAACGTTTTAAATTCCCAAATGGAAAACCCAGAAGGAATATCAGAAGAGGTGCTTCAATAAAATGATAGCAGAAAATACCATGTGAGGTAATGGCTGTCTGGAAAGATGAAGTCGACCGGGCGAATCAGAACCAGCACACCAAGGGTATATGAAACAAAGGAACAAGGACGGAGTCGGATACTCCGAGTCGTTCAAAACGACGAGTCAATAATGATTTTATAGACGACAATAAGTCGAGTGAAGCGCCTAAGAAGAAAAAGATCAGAATAATCAACCATTACTGAGATCGAGAGCTCAAAAGGAAGCTCCAGCATGAAACTCCAACTAAAAAGTCGACTGAAGTTCCAACTGAACAACAAAAGCAGGAAACAGGCTAGCCGCGTCGGAAAATACCGAAAAAAAGGCTGACAGTTGACAATAAGAGTTAGATGTGTAGGCAAGGAAATAATCACAAGTTAGTGACAATTAACCCTAAAAAAAGGAGAGCTGAGCAATCACAGCAGCCAGTTAATGTTTGTGAAGAGTAATGCCAGAACCTCACAGAGGCTAACAAAATACACGTTGGCTAGAACCACCAGTTTGTGAGGCTTACTAGTCCCAGATAATCGGGAATTTTTTTGAAACAACCTATTTGGCCCGATACAGCTGAAAACAATTTAAGAAATTGGCACCACTCGGGATGAGATTCCGGGGCCTCACGGTTGTTTGCCGAAATCATTAGAATATGACGAAAAATCTAGAATATTTTATTGTAGACGAACGTGTCAACATTACCGCTACGAGAAAGTCGATTTTTTAGAATTAATATCGGAAATGCGTAAGAAGTAAGTCAGAGGATATACCGAATATATCGAGCTTTATAAATTTTTTAAACAGCCTTGACGCCTTTCGGAGTGCGAAAAGATATAAGCAAAAAAAAATTATGAACTTATCTTGAGCCATGTTTTAACAGGCACGAGAGAAGGAACGGACTAAATTATGATAGCCCCCGAAGAAAAATGAGCCGCTACGGTTTGCGGTAATGAACTCTGAGGGGCTAAGTCATATTTTGAGGACAGTTCGAGATCTAGGGTTTTTAGAACAGACGTAGTAGAAGATAGAAATCTACTAAACGTCTCGATGACGGGAAATGATTTTTAAATGGAGATAAGAAATTTTTTAACACCATTATTTGATTTTTTTCCCTGAAATTTTCCTCCAAAACCTCGGACGACGAGTTATTTTATTGAACATTGTTCAAAAAAGCATTCACTGTTTTCAGGGAAATGCAGATGAATGCATTCGTCGAAAGATGCGAGAACTATCATGGCGCAGGAAAACAGTATAACAAAAAAAACTGGGAGCGAAAAATACTCAGTACGAGTAAGGGAAAACAGGTCAAATCAAATAAGACGGCACCCAATAAAAGTTCCTGACATGCGTCCTTAAGGCGTTTATACTACGCATAAAACCGTTAAAAAAACACAAAATCACAGCGAATCAAGTGAAGCGAGTAAGAAAAGATGTATTTTTTTACGGTATAAAAGTGAAAGGAGCCTTTGGAAAAAACATGCTAGAAAAAAAACAGCAAAATCAACCGGTAACAAAAGCTTCTGAATAAAACCTGCTAGTATACTTGTAATGACAAAAAATAAAGCTAATATAATAAAAAGGAAATTTAAATTGTTTGGCAACATGAAAAACTCAGGCACAACATGACAAACGAATGAAAAGAAAATACTTACTACTGGAGGCTAGCGTTGCGTTTGAACATCAAGGGCAAGTGAACTGGTCCATAGAGCGATTGATTCGTTCGAGCTGTGGGGAGCGCAAATCGTCAATTTCGGGTTCTTGCATTTTCAGCACAGTATCTCGTTGTAAACGGGGCAACTGGATCCGCTTGGAGCCAACGTTGACCTCATGCGCGCGTCGTATTGCGTCCCTCTCGGGGCCCGTGTTGAAATGCAAAATGTGGCCACAATATGCAATAAGTGTCGTCTTCTCGCGGACCCGAATTGGAGATATTCGTCGACGGATTTGGATCGTTGCCAAAGGGAACGATCAGCTTGGATCATGGGATGAGCAGCTGAGCACCCTGATTGTAAAAAGTCACAGGGACGACCTGGGCAACAGGCCTGGGCAACAGGATATTTATAGCCGGGTGCCGGCTGGAGGCAGACTTAAGCCGGCTCCCTTCGACGTCTTTTCGGGATATTAAATCAAGGCTGCCCCGCCCCCGTCGTTTTGGTGGCCATCGGCAACAACCACGCAGCCAACAGCTACCAACAGCGCAGGCTCCTCCGCCGTCGTACGTCGACGAAGTTGCACGCAGCGATACATTAATCTCAGAAAGAACCATGATTCTGAATATGAAAGATTATTAAGGGGTTCCGCCAGAATTAAAATTAAAAATAAATCAAAAAAATAAAGAGTGCTTTGATATTGAGCGTGCTCCAAAACTTTTTCGGTGCGTAACTTCACTCAAAGCAATACAAAAAATCAATCTGA
>SCLH01079824.1:208203-220534 GCA_004367855.1 Oikopleura vanhoeffeni
GGAGAGATTTTGGTGAACAATTTACATATAGAGTACCATGTAATTTTTTCGATACCACTTTCCTCAAATATTTTGAATCCATTTTTTGTCAATTTTTTTACCATTTCGGACAATATTTTAAATTCGTTTTTTTCGTCAAAGATTTTAATGTTTGGTAGTATTTTTTTTATGAAAAACTTTCTTTTATTTAAAAATAGACCCCAAGTTTTTCAAATTAAAAAAAAAACCATTTTTTTTTTTATTTATTTTTTTGAAAGAAAATTTGTTTCGGGCTTTTAAAATGCTTCCCTCGAAAAATGCAAACTGACATCTAAATTTTTTTGACAATTTTTTTGTCATGACGGTGTTTGTTTTTTTGTCATACGTTTGGCAAAGTGGGTGTTAATCATTTACTTTAGGTAAGAAATTTGAAACGAAAGAATTTATCAGGTGATATTATTAATGAAAGAATCAAGATAATGCATAGCTCTGGTTTTCCTTGTCAACAAAATTAAAATTGCTCAAGAAGTTGAAAATTGTTACTGGACAGAATTAAGTTGAAAAAGAAAGTGGCTTTAGTCATCTTGGGCACGATTTAAGTCGACTTTCAACATAAACTGAGCTTGACAAAGCGAGAATACAAAGATTAAGACTTGAATTGAGGTCATTCGCGAACGAGAAAAAAGATGAAAAATCAATGCAGAATAAATTAATAAAGTTCAAAACTCAAAAATAAAATAAAGAAAAAATTTGAAATTTTGCAGAAAAAAATTGAATTGCTGAAAAGTTTACCGCCCACGCAAATCGAAAATAATTCGTCACAGACTGAATTTGACGATGGAAATATATTTAAACAAAAAGATGAAATTATTTCAAATTTACGAAAAGAAATAGAAATGCTAAGAAGTCAAACGACAATACCAAACAAAAATGAAATTTATAAAATACAAACTGAAAATAATAATTTAAGAAAATTAAAAAATGACTCGAATTCGGAGTTGGTAAGAACAATTCATAAAAAATTTGGAATTTTTATATAAAAAATGAGAAAAATAAATAATTTGAACAAAAATTAAATTTTTTAGATATATATTTCAAATAAAAATAATCAGTTTAGCGTTTCTAAATCACTATTCGGAAAACTTTTTTGGAAGAAATTAACAAAAAGTCGTAATTTTCGATCACATTTTTACAAAAAAAATAATTTTCTTGTACTTTTTTCGAAATAAAAAATTTTGAAAAACCTTTTTTCAAGAAAATTATTTCTTACTTTTTCGAAATAACAAAAATTAAAGAAAGATTAGCATTGCTTTTTCGAAAATATTTTCCCTTTCTTCAAAAAAATATTTTACTGTCAAATTAGTCTAAGAGGACAAAACGACAAAAAATTTTGTAGCACTTTTGAAAAATTAGGACAATATGACACGAAAACCTAAGGACAATATTGAAAAATCTCAGCTGTCCTTAGAAACGAAAACTACAGTAGTCAACTGGTTCAATAATTCGTTCAAGAAGATTAGATTCAAAAAATTCCAATAAAAAAATTTCAAGCTTTTTCTTAAACACCTACTTTAGTTTTAAAAAAAAATAACTAGTTGGCTGATTACTACCAAAATTGTTTGATAGTTGCGCCTACGACTTGCGAACATTTGGCTTGCATTTTCAGCTCTCTATCGCTATATTTTTGATTTTTTAGAGCAGTTTTAATGAAAGTTTTTTTAAATGGACAAAACGACACGTTTTCGGGTGGACAAAAAGACAAAAATTTTCTTGTCCTCTTAGACACATTTGACAGTACAGTAGATCATTTTTTTGAAGAATTTTTGAAAGACCCATTTCTTATCATTTTTTTTTGAAAAATAATCTAAACAGGTATTCTGGATAGTGAATGTAATTTATTTTAGAAAAATATTTCAATCTTGCAAAACGATATAAATTACAAGCCTCTGGACTTGAGCGCAGACTGGAAGAAATCAAGAATTCCCCTGATTATGAACTCTTGAACTCAATTCATAGTTATATAAATACTTCAATACGAGGCGAACCTTATAATATATAAAAAAAATATTTAAATTTACTTGCCAACCCTATACTATGTAGAACGTTACATTGCTGCCAGTATTATCTGCTGCTATTTTAATACAAAATAATATTTTTCTTAAAATGATAAAATTTGATAGGGTGGGAGACGGGACTAATTTTTAATTGAATTATAGAGTTGCATGGGTCTGTAGCAGGAAATCTTGGCGAATCGCATGAATAAAGATCCTAAATTTTATCATCGATAGAAATTTTCTAGTTTTTTGCAAAAAAAAGTGAGACCGGCACATCGAAAAAAACCATGTTCTGACAGTATTTTATTGTGCGTCTTTAAAAATTAAGTCCATATTATAGCGGACTCAGTGGGGGCATACTTCACCAAAATTTTTCTCAACTTTCTCATTTTGAAATATTTTTTGGCCCACTAGTGGAGGTCTTGAGAAATTTTTAATGGTCATATTCCTTCTTAGTTATGTGGCGATTACATAATAACCAAAAAGAATTACTGCTGAAACGCACTTGTAAAATCGAAAATCCCCAGCTTGACCGTCCCTAGTATGACTCACATATTTTTCGGCCCAAAATAGAATTTTTATTATCGGCATTTAATGCTTCAATTTTTTGGGGCATTTTTTGAAGAACCAAAGACAATATAGGCGGGTTTTTTCTAGCTGAACCCGCAATCGAGCCAACTGTTCCGAAAATGTACATACCATTCAAAAATTAATTTTCCAGAGTCTAATGTGAGTTATATTACCCTCATAAGACTTTGTCCTCTACCGATCGATTGACCGGTGATCCAGCTAAAAACGGGCGGAAAATCGTTGGGAAAATACACCTAATAAGCTGGAGACAGCGCCGTGATCAGCAAAAATACCGATTTGCTACTTCTTTTGGTGTTGCGCTGAAAAAAAACCAGCCAAATAGAAAAATCAGCTGTTCTATTATGGTATATAATATAACCGCAAACCTACCAATAACCACTGAAATCGATAATTGGGAACCATCTCCGATAGCTGAAAATAAATTTTCTTGTGGGAAGATTATTGCATTAATCGTTCTGCCAATATTAAATAGAAAAATATTTTTTTCTATGCCAAAAAATATAAATTTTAAAAATTAAAAAAACTTATTTTAATTTCAATTAATATAAAATTTAAAGTCAAAATAACAAAATTTCTCATTCAACAAAATAAAAGAGTATTTAAAAGGACATATATTTCTTAAATAAAAAAAAATGTAAAATACCAAACAAGTATATTTTCCAAATACATTTAGATTCGAAAAAAATGTGTTGAATTGTCATAAAAAAAAATTAAAATTAAAAAAAACATATGTTTCTAAATTAAAAAACAATAAATGCATTTAAAAATAACATATTTTCCCTCAATTTTCCACATAAATAAAGTTAAAAACGACATATTTTCTTATTTTTTCTAAAAAACATGTAAAAATCAAAAAAAACATATTTTGTTTAACATTCATTTTTAAAATTCCAAAAAAGATAAACTTTTATTCAAGTCGTGTTTGATCCTCAACATCAAGTTGAAAAGATGCAAATGAAGACGTTTTATCGGACAGGGAAAAAACTCCTTGTGAGTGCCCCTTGCAAGAAATGAATGCAGAAACGTAGTCGCGCCAGTTCCAATTTTATAAGGAAAAGGGCGGAAGTCGACCCCCCATTTATTTGATAGTTTGTCAAAGTCGATCTAACACGCTTATTTACAGAAGGTAAGGTTTTTTTATAATATTTCTTTAACGGTTGTAGGCCAAAACTTGCAACAATTTCTTCCGCAAACTCTTTCTTCAAATTGTCCATAAAAAGTATCTCTAGTATTTTCAAAAGGTTGAAAATTCAAATCTCACTCCAAAAATAACTTCGATTTTTAAGGGAACTGGTAAACAAGTAAAAAAGAAGCAAAACACAAGGCTGCAATCTCACAGTTAGTAAAAACTACACCAGAGAAATCGTGGCCCAGGTGCTCCCTCTCTAATCAACTTCACGTGAAACCCCTCTCAGCAATCGCAACGATTTGACGTGTGAATCAGCCCGATGAGATTCCTAACGCCAGTTCGGCTTTGCTTCAAGAATAAATTTGCAGAAAATTGGTCTTGCCCTTTCCAGAAAGTATGTCGCCCTGGCGACGCAGACTGCCGCCCTTTTTCATGGCAGGTAAGCTGCCCCATACAGGGCAAGACTTGTACCGAACTGGGCAAGTAAAAAGGCCGAGGCCAAGGGCAGGCTGCCAGAGCGGAATGTTAGCGGCAAGATAAGGAGCACGGACTTCCCGCAACACATTTCCACTCGAGATCAACACCAGGCCCACCTCAGTTCCGAGTACAAGATAAACCTCAAAACCCAAATTAAGAGGGGGTGATGCATCAACACAATAATCCCAAGAGAAAACCTTTTTTCCGGGAACGATTCCGACCGTTCTCTGCAAGATCCTCGAATTGAGAAAAACGCCTTCCATGACATTGTCCAGTAAACACAATTTACGTTTAGCTGGGTTCTCGACATTGAAAATTTAATTTACTTTCATAAGGTTTTCCAACCTTCGGAGCAACTCCAAATATTTCCAAGGTACTTTTTTTTAAGAGCACTCCACTTGTTTCTGTTCTATTATTTAATCCCGAAGATCTGCTGACCTGAAAACAATACTACCTGGGTATTTAAAGAGAAAACGTTTGCAATTAAATTTGGTCACATGAAACCTCTAAGGGTCAAATTACACTTTTTCAATTTATTTTACGGAGGTAAGAATTCAAAAAATACGGCCGTTTTCTCAGAATCGACTCTTATTTTTACCGTCAATTTCCGGCATGGACCGGACATGCCCAAAAATTTTGATCAATTGAGTTTTCTTGGCTTTTGGATCAAAAAATCGTTTTCGTAATATATTTGTTCGTTCGTTCTCGATGGCAGCGACAAAACGTGGGGTGTCCAAAAAAGTACCTTAGGGTGTCTTTTTAGGTCTACAGTTAAAATCCAAAAGGAAATCGAAATAGAGTTTTTGAAAGTTGCTATTTAATCAAGAGAGGCTCAACGAAACTTCAGCTTTTTAAAAAAGTTAAAACCGTATGTCGTCTCCGAATAAATCAGTTATCCTTACACACTGCTCAATCTTTCAGCAGAAAATTAATAAAAATAAAACGAAGAAAAATATAATTTTGAGCTTGGTCTTACGTTCTCCAGACGTTCGTAATAATGATATGCCCTTTTTCTGGTTTCCAAAATTTCCGTGCGTCCAAGGCCGGAATTTATTTCGGCTAAAAGAAACTTCAAAACCCATATATAACATAGAGCCTTGTATTTTTTATAAACATCCCTAAATAATTTTTTCGGTCGTTCTATTATAAAATAATTTTGACTCCTCCATTCTATTTATCACGAACATTATACTTCACCACTTTTTTGCAATCAAAGACGGATTTAAATCCCAAAAAAACCTCATATGTAAATACGCTTTCTACTGCCCATTAAAATTCCAACGCTGTGTGAACCACCTGGTGTCCAGTATCCTGTCAACGGTGTAAAAGGATTTTGAATGCCAAAATCGATCTTGTTCTTAAATTGGTCATGAAAAAATATGCATGAGGATTGTCCTTCAAGTTAAAACTTTATTTCAACAAAACTTTACCAAACGTTGACACCCACGTCGACTTACTTAAAATTTAAAAACAACTCTATGATTCGATGCAGTCATCAAGTTTTATTTTCATTAAAGGGTAGTTGACGCTAATAATAAATGTTGAGAAATTGTATATTACAAGGGGCAATCATAAATACGATTATGGTTGTCCCACGGTCTGCAAGAAATAGGTTCCACCGCAGAAGGTCCAAGAGTGTAAATTTAAGGGATTTAAAAAAATTATATAAAAATCGGTTTTAATCTGAAAGATCTTGATTAACATTTGAATCAATCAGACTTTATTCCCTCCACCAATGTACTAGTAATTAACAGAAAGTGCTTAATAGGACCGCGCTTAAGGCTTTGAAGGTCCTATTCACACTGCACGAAAAGTACTGATGCTTCAAAAAATGTCAGGGTAGATAACTATTTACATAAGTATCGTACCATGGCGGTCCTTAGAGAAAGGTAAAGTTACGTGTCGTAGACAATACTTTAAAAATCCTTAAGACACTTCTCTACTAAAGACACTTTGCTTGTAGTATACCATTTTTCCTTAAGCAGACCCCTTCTATCCCCAGGTCGAAAAAAAAAAAACTACTCTTTTAAGTAAATTACAAAGTTATTATATTTTGTTAAAATAAATGTATGGAAATGATTTAGACTAACTTTCACATGGCCTCAAAACTATGCTTTTGATTTTATGAGACGTTATTTGACATTAGTAATTCTACAATAAAATACTGTCAAATTTTCGCTCAACATGTATGAATAAACAGTGAATACGATTTGCAGAACATTGCTGAATTATATAGATATTTTTTAAAGCCAGAAAATCAATTTTTTGAAAATAAGAAAGAATTTGTATTGAAAAATAGATGCTTGATATTCTTGTTCGCAATTCAAATTTTGCTTTTTCAATTTCAGACAGAAAAATAAAAGATATTCAGAATAATTTGATTCGAAACATGGCCTTTTCAAGAAAAAAATTTGTTTTGTGGAGTTTAATCAACAAAATATTCAAACATCAAAAAAAAATTATCAAAAATACTTTTTGATTCTGAATTCGCTTTAAATTCTACATCATTCAATGTTCCGAAAAAAAATTTACAGGCAGTAAAGATATAAGATAGTCAAAATTTTGCTTTAGCTGCCAATCCATTTTTTGAAGTCTAAAAAATAAAAATTTTATGAAAAAAACATAACCTAATCTCAGGATCGAGCCCTATCACCCTCTCACAAATCAAAAATTTTGGTGTCACTATCTGCTAATAATTATACTGATTGCATAACCTCTGTAGAGCTCCAACTAATCAGTATGGTGCCACATGATTGCGGGTATGCTCACTTGATAAGAGTATACGTGTGTTCGAGTTGATCAGTTAATCTTGAGGTCAACAAGAAAGACAAAAACCAAAAAGAAGCCAGAAAAGCATCAGCCTTACCAAATGCTAAAACCTGTTCAACAGGAAAATTGAATGCACAAAACAGGCACCACTATTAACCCCTATCCTTGTACAAAAAATTTTACGTGGCCTTATTTGAACGAAGAGCAAGAAATACAACTTTTTTACATGAAAAAACTATGTCAGAATTTTGTTCCTATTGTCGCCGTTTATTCGAAAATTCATCAAAAATCAAAATTATCGGACGTAAACGATATATTATTTTAACATCGTTCAAAAACAGCAATTTGAATATCAACTTTGAAGAACCAAATATTGTTTAAATCAATTACTACATAACTGACATTCAAGTTTAAAGGAGAATTTTAATCTATGAAAAATATTGATGGTAACTTTTTGAACATCAAATTCGCTTCTATGTGTCATTATAATTCGTAAAATTCCCATTTGATGCCAAAGTCCATTTATACATTAAATGAATTAAAATACCACAAAATTTAGAGTCCGCAATGCACATTTATCCTGGGGTTTCCGTCGAGAATTTAATAATTTCCTATATTTTCTGAAATCGTAGGTTTAAAATATATCATTTTAAATCAAAAAATAATAATATCTAAATGGCCTACACTTAGCCCTTACACGCTTTCGTAGTGAACTATTCGAAAGTCTTATTGGTCGAAAAAGTGAAATCCAGTGCTCTATATTTGGTCAAAATCGGGTTCAAGCCGCAAAGTTTACCAATTTGATAGTCTATTTTTGGAATAAAATAGCACAAAATCGAAAGTTCAAAGGCCGTTATTCACCAAAATAATCTGAAGCCAAAATGGAAGTGTAACAAAAATTTTTGGTTAGGAATTTGAATTTAAAAATCGGTGGTTGAAATGTGGTTCTCCGATGCGCCGCAAAAAAAATTCATCTAGTCCAGATCAAGCTTTCAAATTCATAATAAAAGAAAAAAAACGCGGTGTAAGATTTTTTGAAAAAAAAACGGTTAACTAAAAGTGGTATTTTTCCGTGATAAAGTATTCCATTTACTCAAAAATAAATCACTATTTAAAAATTCAAGTTAAACCTTTTCAGAGTGTAACTGGATCTAACTGCTGCAACTCTAAAAAAATCCGTTTTCTTGAAAGCTGAAAATTTCACTTTCAAATAGAAGTCCCAGGCATTAGGCCTTGAAGACTTTCCGATAAAATTAAAAATAATTGTGTTTTCCTCTGATTTCCCCTTGAATTACTTAAAAAGCCTGAAAAACCGTAATTTAAACTCTTAACATTATTTCATTTAAACCGCTTATCATTCATATTCTGGTCGAGATACAAATGTATCGATAATTATGCTTGTAAGTCTAGACACTTATCGCCTATCTCTTTAACTAGGGATAGTTGTTAGACCTACCAGGGATCATTTCGGTATCATCAAAATTATAATCTTTCGAAAAGTTATTTTTCATTGAGATTCAGTTTAAAATCTTGCCTAACTACCAGATAGAAAAAGGTTTTTTATATTTAGTTCTTCAAACTCATCTACTGTAATAATGTAACAGAGATTATAACGATAGAAAATAGTGGCTTCAAGGTCAGGCCCTCAAGAAATTAGAATGGAAAATGATTCCTATGTGTCCGTATTTTATCACTAGTCAACAAGAAATAGAAATCAGTATCCTAACCTCAATTTCCCTGTATCTTGTACTAGTGATAAAATACGACACTAAGCATCATTTTTCGATATAACAATTTATGATGTTTTGTATCAAGTGTTGATTCAATAATCTGCAGAGATCTCTGTTAATTTTAATACAATTGGTTCAGAAAACTTTGGTTTACGCGAAAATTATAATTAAACTTTCGGTGCTCGAAACAACAGTAGGGTCTAGGAAACCTTTAGATATTCCCTCAACAATAACGAATAAGCCAGTTGCAAACGAGTATGTTTCAAAGTTTTTTTTGGAAAAAAAAAACTGCTTTTTTCTTCATATAAAAAATCCGATAATAAAATCGTTTTTTTCTCAATCAACCTCACTTCTGGACACCGATTTAGTAACAAGCGAAATAATTAGTTTTACTGTCGTTTATAAGAACACGGTGTAATTCTGAAATATCGAATAAAGCATATTTTATTGGGGCCATGAGCGCCCTCAATTTCAATCATTAACCCCATTTACCTTATCATTATAAGACGTCACACATTAACTGAAACAACTGTCAAACATTGACCTCGCCATATCTGACCTTTTAAACTGAAGAATAGCGTGTTCCGTGTGACCTTAACCATTAGCCGGACATACGTTTGTATTTGTAAAATTGAAGGAACTGCGAACTTGAACTTGACCTTGAGGTCGTTTTAGTTCTCATCCAACCCTTTTGATGTCATTTTTTAATTTTTGATCAAATTTTGCATTCTGTATTTGTATATCAACGATAGACATTTTTCTTTATTTTTTATATAAAATAAAAATTTAGTTGAAATCGTCTGCCCTGAAATAAATTTATTCAAATACGAAAAAATTAGCTGAAAAAGTCAAGTTTTTATTAGAGAATTTATTCGAGAACTAAAAAAATTTGCCGTTTGAAGTCTTGTGTGCATAACAAATATCAAAAATGCAATGTCAAAAATTTATTTCAATTTCATCATTTCGAGAATATCAACTTATTTAATTAAATAATTGGATATCGTTATTGGGTGAAAAATGCTCCGAAAATGTAAGTGAACTTTTTTCCCCAATAACCTCAGAATCGCCACAATCGATTCCAAAGTCATTTCATGAAATATTAGTTTCGACTTCTATCAACTCCTCAACCGCTTTTTTGACTTCAAACTAAATATTCTGAAAATAATTAAATTGCATCTTGTCAAAAAGACTTACGGCGAAACGATATCCAAATTTCGGTAAGAATGTTTTATTATACATGTAGAATAATCGATTACGGGCCCTTCTGGTCGTTTGTCGCAGATTTACTAAAATTTTAATAATTCGCTTTTGAAAAACTATTCATCATAACAGTTATAGCCCAAATAGCACAAATATTATGAATGATGAAATAAAAACAATTGGCTTCGAACGGAGCACTTTAAGATATTTTTCGAATGTTTGTTCTGAATTATCGCTGAATGTCAACACAAATAATTTCGAAAAATAATATACAGCGAGAAAGATATAAGTATTCAATATTGGCTTTTTACTGCCAATCCATTTGAGTCTAATAAATTCAAAAATTGTACGAAAAACATTAACCAATCAGGATCGAGCCCCATCACCCTTCTCCAAATTCATAAAATTTGTTTCAACTACTCAATATTATAAGCAATAACCTTCTGGCTTAGAAGCAATACATAAGTATGTGCCACAAGGTACCCTGAAAGATAACTGTNAATTTTCACTGGCCAAAAAATCAGCCTTCTAGCACTTTATACGGCTTCGCTAGAACTGGATCACATTTACCTGTAAAATCACGAAAAATTGACCTTAAAATCGATTTTTTTTTGAAAATTTTTTATAAAAAAAAAAAATCCTACGTCTTAAAATGACCAGAAAAAAATTCTCTACAAGATAGGTTAAAAACATCGATACCCATTTTTGAGTTTTGAAATTTCTTATTTCAAATCGTCTTATTATCATTCAATAAAAACCGAAAAAATCCGAAATTTCCAAAAAAAAAATTCGCAAAATTTCCAAAAAAAAATTGATAACCATAAACTTTGGTCAATTTTTTTTTAATGTGTTTAACCTAAAAGCAAGCCTTAGTAAGCGTCCAATAATTTGCACTCTAGCGGCAGTTGTGGTCATTTTTGAAATTTTTAAAGGTCATTTTCGATTTTCCTGATATCGATTTACCCTGGAAACGAAATTTCGTCAAAAATTGTTGACTCTGAAAAAATGCTAAAATTTTGATAATTTGCTCTCTAGCGGCAGTTGTGGTCATTTTTGAAATTTTTAAAGGTCATTTTCGATTTCCCTGATATCGATTTACCCTAGATACGAAAAATTGTTGAAATTGGGTATCTTTTAAAAAAATCGAGTCCCCAGCTGACGGTCCCTAGTCATAACAGTGACGTCAATCACACGATTGTCAACTTATTTTAGGAATCGTCTGATTTGATCGGTCAATATCTTTTCTGACGTCACAGTTATGACGCTGAGTATCTATCCATACTAAAGTATCATCTTCGATATATTTTAAAAATCGCTACAACCATATAATTTCTGAACGCCAACTTTTTGAGATTTTAAAAACTCGCAATTTATTTCTTTATGCCCTACCGTAAAAAATGCTAAAATTTTGCTCTCTAGTGGTCGTTTTTGGTCATTTTCGAAAAATTTTCGTCATTTTCGGTTTCCCTAATATCAATTTACCCAATAAACTGAATATTGACGAAATTTGGAAACTTTTCAAAAATGTTCAAATTATAAAATTTTGCTCTTAAAAGTGTCCCTTGTGGTGAAAATTTTCAACGTAATTTTCGTTTTAACTGATATCATTTTACCCTGAAAACGAAATATTTTTGCAATCGGGATACTGTTTAAAATCAGTTTTACCAGCTGCCGCATAATGACTTAGTATATGTCAATTTCATTAACAAGGAGCCACACTTTTTCCACGTGACGGATTTTTGAGCAAGCTTATCATTTTCAAAGTATTCATTGTCAAGATCTTATTCAATATTTTGAAAATCAATATCTACAAAATGGCATTCTCGGAGGAAACATATAACATTAATCGAAACAAAATTTTTTCAGGGGTTAAAAATCATTGCAATTTGTGCTGAAATTGAAAATGAAATCGAATCCCGCGCCGTTCAAGGAGATCTTAATGATTTACTCCAGAATTTGACAATTGTCGAAAAGCGGCCTTCGGCACAATTTATGAAACGAAAGGAAATTGAACAAGAAGAAAATAAACATAAATTAAAGCCAAAATTTCATGCACACAGAAATGAAAAATTTGAGGAAAGAGTCACCGAATCCTTTACAAAACCCGTAAGTTCCATACATATTTTTAATATAATTTTTTAATAAGGTCATTTTTTAGGTAAAACACTTTAAGCAGTATCTGTTCTGAGAGAACCAGACTAGATAGCGAGAAACGTTTTTTGCATCTGAATCTTAACCGAATTTGTAGTGGCGGGAATTTTTTTAAGATCAAGTGGGACTACTGTACCTTTTTCTCGGAGATGGCTTGACGGATTCTCAAAATTTCAAAAGTAAGTCAGAGGAAAGGTTTCGGGATTCAGCACACAAATATTTTTGTGGCCCGCCGGATATCCGGTATACCG
>SCLH01079824.1:222124-232904 GCA_004367855.1 Oikopleura vanhoeffeni
CTATATTATCATTGTTTTTAAAATAAAATGTAATTTTAAAGCTGAAAATCGATGGTGAACGAAAAGCTCATGATTTTGATACCGAAAGAGAAAATAATTTGAGAAAACTAACTTGAAAAACTTCAAGATTTTGGATGACAAAATATTATGAACTACAGTAGAGTCCCTCCAAGCGGACGCACCGATATAACGCACTTTGACTCAAAAACTTTGCCACGGGCCGAATAACAGGACGCACTTTTTATCTGAAACTTTAACAGGACCCATTAACAGGACCATTTAACATGACGCAACTTCGAAATCGATAAGTCCGCTTGGACCGCTCGGACGGACTCTACTGTACTGTGATGTGCGTCTTTAAGGTGCGTCTTTAAAGACACCCTCTATAAGGACAATTTGAATTTATATGGCCAAAACCTACGCTTTTTGATTTTGGTCAGTCTCTCTATAAGGACAATTTTGTAAAAATAATCGAAAGGGTTTATTTTCAAAAATTTCTATAAAACACCTCTTTTTCGTAAAATTTTTGGGTGAAGAGCAATAAAAAAGGTCTTCACTTTTTTTTGGAAGAAAATAATTTTTTAAAAAATATGGTCAAAATATCTTAGGACAGATTGCTAAGGACAATTTGGGAAAATCTTACCTGTCCTTATAGACAAAAATCACAGTATTTTTTTTATTTTGGTTGGTTTGATTTTTGTTTTTGCGGAAAAAATTTTCTTAAATCTAATTTGATAAATTAATAATATTCATAAAATTGGTCTTTTTTGTAGAAAATTATTTTATACATTATTTTTTCTTTATTTCAAATTATTTGGTTTTTCTAAGACATTATTTCTATAGAAATAAATTTCAGGAAAAAATTAGCTTGGAAAATTCAGATTTTTTGTAAAAAATTTCTGTTAACCCTAGGAAGCTCCAAAATTTTTTATTCGGCAGACGCTCCTGCACCACTTAAGTGGGGCGACTTTGAGCCCTCATTACGGATAAACNGTTTTGGCAAATTTTTTTCGCAATTTGAAGGCTAGTTCTACAAACTGGCTAATCTGAATTATATCCTCGAGGCCCTGTTCGGCTAATATTTTATCGAGAATATGTCAAATTAGGAGCAGGGATACCCTTAAGTGAGGCGACTTTGAGCCCTCATTACGGATAAACAACATTTCATGAAAAGCCGTGATTTATCTCATTTCTGTAAAGATAGCCAAACTAAGCGAGGTAATTAATCAGATAAAAACAATATTTTATTTAAATCGAGCGAAACTGAGCAACAAAGATCGGGCTTTGATCACTTACTTCTCATTGAAATTAGGAATATTTTCAAAAACATTTCTTTCTTTATTCGCACTCATAAAGACCTTGGGTTTCACAATTTTTAATTGATTTTCAATCTATCTTCCGGTTTTCTCATAAATAGACAATTAGCAGCGCGATTGATCGAAAACGCGAAAAAAGTTGCAGTTTGTAAAAAAATATTTTTTGAGAATGAACAAAATGTATCTGCTTATCACCGAAAAACCACATTTCAGAAAAAAATTTAAATTGTCTCGTTTCAGAACAAAAGACTCAACTTAAAAAAATACTCAATCATATTTGTAAATTTTTCATTAAAATTTGTCGAAACCGAGCAGTAAAAATTTGGGTTTAATCACTTACTTGCCATCGAAAACATAAAGATCAACATAATCATTTTTTTCTCTATTCTCACTAATTCTGACCCTGGCTTTCGCAATGTGTTTTTAAATTTTTAATCTTTAGATTTCTAAAGTTTTACTAAAGTTTCCGTTCTCTCATCAAAAGACGATTTTAGTGCGATTGATCAAAAACCGCAAAACAGTTTGTCTGTGAAAAATTGTTTTTTGAGAATGAAAAAATGTATCGTTAATTAAAATAAAAATTTCGAGCTCTTTAGCACAAGCTGGAATCCAAAGAAAGTATCCCAGATCGGGCTAGCTGATCGCTTAGCGTGGTATAAAGATAATCACGAATCTGTTTTATTTTTTCAGCAAATTTTCGTTTTAGATCAGTATTTAGCAGCTAGAGGGCGTTAAAATGTCGGTTATAAAAGATACTTTTTTCCGATTTCCTCATTCGATGTCAAAAAATGCCTTATTTAACAGAAAAGGACCTTGAAGATTTGTATTACTATGCAGACGCTGATACTCAAATTTATAATTATTACAAATTTAAATAAACACGTATTTATTTCAAAATAAAGTTATAAAATAACGGTTGTTATAATTTAACCGCTAAGACCTTCAAAAATATTATCTCGAACGTAAGTGTTGGGTTATCACCATAGAAAAATGTTTGAGAAAGTCCGGGATCGACCCAGGTAACGGGACGATCTCGCCGCCTAACCACTACGCTAACTGCTCATATAACTGACTAGAATATGTTGATTATGACTCGAAACCTTTAGATTCTAATCAGGTTCTATTGGTAACACACCACTATTTTAAGAGTTCGATATTCCACATAAGCTAGATGTGAGCTTTTGTGAGTGGATAACTGGCTACACAGGCCTTACAAATCGAGGCGTTTAAACTCCAGTTTAAGCTTCGTGAGTCCCTCTTGAGGTTGAATACGGTACTCAAATGCTCAGTGTAACGGACTGGTTACCGATTTGCTCAATTTGAAGAGGCCAACCTTTTATACACCTTGGTGTTAGAGCTCCCTACTATCTCACAGTTTTTAACCCCTGGCGGAGCCATTCGGATTATCTGCTCTAGAGCCCATAAACCATTTGTTATGAGGGAATCCTACTATCTCACCATTGTTGGGTTAGCACATAGAAAAAATGTTTTTTGAGTCCGGGAGTCGAAACCAGTAACGGGACGATCGTCGGAGTCGCGCTCACCACTACGCCAACTGCTTATATAACTGACTAGAATATGTTGATTATGACTCGAAACCTTTTCGAGCCAACATAAGCCAACTTTCTAATCAGTGGTTGCCAGCTTTCATTTGAACCTACTCTACTTTTTTCAAAAATTTAAAAAAATCACTCACGAAAAAATAAAAAGTGTTCCGATGGTGGAAATTTTGTTTTAATATTGTTGAAAGATACTCAAAAGACTTTCCTAAGAACTCAGTTCCCCAGATTTTATCTTTCGTTGAAACTGTTTGAGCAGCACGCATTTTAGATTTTTTTAAGAGAAATTGTCAAAAAAAGAAAGATAAAATAATTATTATAAAANAAAAATAAATTTCGCAGCAAAATTTGAGATAAAACAAACCTTTGACAAACGCAATGGTCCTTTCGAGCGACCAGTTATTATATTTCATTAAAAAGGCGGAAACGGTCGAAGCAGATCGCGAAATCCCCATTTTACAATGAACGAGACATTTCCCTCCAGATTCTTTGGCAGATAAAATAAATCGAAAAGTAGCATCCCAATGATCAAGCAAATTTGAACTTTCTATACTTTAGGTGATATTAGATCGACATTTTTTATTATACCGATAATTATGCCTTGGTAGGTCTAAACACTTCTGCACTAGTTAAAAGATAGGCGATAAGTGTCTAGACCTACCAAGGCATAATTATCGATACAGTCACTGTATTACAGTGAAATGACTTTAATAGTATGTCCCAGGACCGAACTATTTTTTATTATAGCGATCTAAAAGAAAGACCAGGGCAGACCTCGGCAAGCCAGCAAATGTGACTGGCTTGACGTTACGAAAAATTAACGAAATGTATACAGCAAAGTGTTGTTAAAAGGACAGGTTGAGTTTTCAAACTGTCCTTTTAAAAACCTGGCGAAATTTTTGGCTCAGATCTTGTCCTAAGGGGTTGTCCTTTTAACAACACTATGCTGTACTATGTTCAGTTCTCGATTAACTGAAATTCACCGGTGAGAGACCTAGACGAGACTCTGTATCAACCAATTGACTCTGGGATACAATTGGAATTTTTTGAATGTACCGTTTTCGAGAATTGCGGGTTGCGCTAAAAAACCCCGCATATGAAGACATCGAAAAAACAGAAACAACTTTTCAAAAATGTCAACAGATAGTGCTCGAGAGCAAAATCACTAATTTTGCAAAATTTCTTCTGAAAATCCCGGCGAAAACCGTAATTTATGCCAAATTTATGCGATAAATCGAAAAATTCGGCTCTGCAGCGCAACATAAAATAAAAATTGATTACATGACCCAAAATACCAGAAAGATCGTATGTGCCTATTTTTGAATAAAGAATCCGTTTCGGGATATCTAAAAAAACGACCCACAATTTTTGAAGAAAAAACTGCGCTCTGAAGGACCGTTCTACTAAAGACAGTTTACTGTAATTTTAATTGACATTTTGCCGAAAAAATTAAGTTTTTCAGAAAATTTAATTAATTTTTCGTCGTGAAAATAAAGCACCCTAAACTAAATCATATAAAAGAACATTTTTGTAGATAAAATCGCCAGGAAAAAAATTGTCTATTTCTTTGGTTACATTTAGTATGTGAGTTATTTTGTTATTCTCGAGTTCTTCTTTATTGGCAGAATTCCATTCCGATCCAAGATATATGAAATTGACGATCATTGAGGCACACTCCATTTCACCTAGAACAGTTAACATCTGAAGTAAGAATTTAGAAAAAAATCATCTTTTTTGGTTAAATATTTAATACATGGGGGGGGGGCAATATCGCCGGCCCAATATCGTCGAATTTGCCGAAATCGTCGAAATTTTTTGCCGCAATTTAGCGAAAAACTTCCTGCGATATAGGCGCCCAGTACAAAGGGAGTTCCCAATATCGTCGAAATTTTTTGGCAAAAAACTTTCGGCGATATTGGCGCCCCCCCTGTACGTCGAAAAATATTGACGTCGTTTTTTTACTTATGCCTAAATTTTTGCATCGAATAAATTGAAATGGACATAGGATGAAGTTATATGATAGCTCATTCGAAAGCTAGTGTTTCAAACTAACTAATGCCCTAAAGTCTGGACCTGTACCATTAACCGGAGATATATTATATAGGAATTTTTAGTATAAAATTTGAGAAAAAAATCCAAACTTGTTTTGTTCTTCCAGGAATTCATCAAAAATATAGTTCAAGCAGTAAATGTGTAGACAATCGTGATCACGATTTTTTTCTCAAATTTTATATGTACTTAAAATTCCTAGATATAATATATCTCCGGTTACCGGTTAATGGTACAGGTACATACTTTAGGGCATCACTGATGCCGCATCAGTTAGTTTGAAACACTAGTCCAATCTATTCAATGCAACAATTTAGGCATAAGTAATAAAAACGACGTCATTATTATTTCTAATATAATGAACATTTACAAAACATCTGGGTCATCTTCAGGGTTACATTTCAACTGTTTGATACACATTTCAGAGGCTTTTGTAAGGAGAATTCCTTGAGGATTCTCAAGCACTTCGGCCAAAATCGATATATCCGCAGCATTTAATAGCATATCACACACGGGGTGAAAAAGCGCCCGAATAGTTGTATATAAATTATATATATAATTTATATACAGGTTGAGTTATATGNGCTTAGGACAATTTGGGAAAATTTTGCTAAGGACAATTTGGGAAAATCTCACCTGTCCTTATAGACAAAAAACACAGTATTTTATTTTTATCGTTAGTAACGATTCGTTACACTACTATAGTCAAGAATTTCTCGATTTACAAATAAATTCTTAAAATTATTTTCAAGAGAACTTTCCATTTCAAACCGGTAAACAGCAGAAACACTAAATAATGCGCTTTCTATAGATACAAAAAAATCTTTTATCCGTCAGATGGTATCGCGATATGTCGGGCAAAGGCAAATGACGCCAAAAATTTTATCTTCGGAAGTTACCCCATTAATTTTCTATTTAAATATGATAAAATCATCGTTTTATATCATATCATTTTGATTTTTTTAGTGTGTAAAGTCTGCATGAATAAACGAAGTCAAAAAGCATCCCGAGCTGGAACCGGTGGATTTCGTCCTCCTGAAGTGCTACTAAAATATTCAAAGCAAGATCAAAAATTAGATATTTGGGCGGCCGGTGTATGCTTACTGACCCTCCTTTCACGAAGGTAAGAACAGTACCATCAATATTCATTCAAGCGATTTTTTTGGTTATTCGAAAGAAATCGAAAATATACTCTAGTAAATACTAGTACAGTCATGTTTGTCCTTATAGACTACGTTTATAGACGATAGATTTTTTGCCATTTTTGAAAAGTAGGTAGGTGGACAAAATAACACCCTAAAAATGTATGAATGTAAATTTTTCAAAGATTACTTTTGTTTCCAAAAACTATAATAATGTGGCGTATATCTATGAAATTTTCACAGAAGAGCAATAAAAGGTCTTCATTATTTTTCAAATTAAATTTTTATAATTGAGAAATGGGTTCAGAAAATTTCGAAAATTTTTGTATCATTTTGCAGAAATATGGACAAGGAAGAAGCAATCGGTATTTTTGCTGATGACGGGTTAACCGGTCATCGGATCGGTGAGAAACAAAGTGCATTGCGGGTACCGACTCTTTGACATGGCTACAATTGGAATTTATTGAATCGAATGTACCGTTTTCGAGAACATTCACTCCGATTGATACCAGCTTTTTAGGTGTATTTTCCCAAGATTCCGTCTTTTTTAGCTGATTACCGGTCAGTCGATCGGTAATAGACTAAGGTAACTTTTTTTTTAGAACATCCGGCTGAGGTTTTTACACTCTCACTTTGGAACGGAACAAGATATTCGCAAACGGATTTTTGCATCCAACAGACAATTAAAAACTTCAAGACCAAATGTTTTTGATTTTCCGACGGATGTCCGGTTATACCTGACTCAGAATTTNTCAGGAAATACCATATAAAGGAAGTTAGACGAAACCGTCGACAAAGAATAATCTGGCCGGAGATCGTGATTATCAGCGCATATGACGTCCATCGGCACGCTACATGTGAATATAAATTTCGAACTCTTGTACCCGGTATTAAGGCTAAGACCGAATTTGGCCTGATGAAACCACTTTGAAAATTGAACCGACCGACACCGCCATTACGGTCAGGAAATTCAAAAAACTAATCATCCGCGAGACGCGGAGAATTAAACTTCTCGATCTGCAATATAAGTCTTAGGGTTCAACAATACCAGAAAGCGTCATTTGGGCGTAGCTCCTAAAAAAAAACCGCACCTAGGTAACATTTATTTTTTTAGAACACGGCGCGCGAGGTTTTTACACTCTCACGTTTGGAACAGGACCAAGATTTCGAACAAACGGATTTTTGCATCATCACAGACAATAAAAACTTCAAACCGAATTTCTGACCTGGATGTCCGGTTTGCACTGCAGGTAATTGACCGGTTAAAGGTCTACCAAAGACGATTCTGACGAGAACATCGAACAATTCTTCACGATCCCATTTTTGGCATCTGGCACAACTTGTCGTGCGAGAAATTTTCTGGACCAAAACTTTTTGGTCATATGAAGCCGCAAAGGGTCACAGTTCAGCTTTTTTATTCTCAACTGAGGGGACTGTGAAAGCGAAACATATACTTACCCGGACTAGTATTATTCAAAGAGAAAATGGTTTGGCAATAAAATTTTTTTGTCATAATTACACCTTCAAGGGGGTCGGACTGCGCTACTCTATTCTTCAAGAAAAATGGAAAAAAAATATTGAAAACAAAAGTCGCATTAGATAAGATTCGAATCTACACAACATCACCGGTCACGACTCCAAAACGTTAACCATTATCCCGAAGGAGCAGGTTATCACTGCTGAATTTCTCTATATAAAATAATTCGGCTATTTTAAACTGGCGACGGTCGTCAGATGACAAAAAGAATATTGGCCAAAAAATTCTGACAAGAAAAAGTTGTTATAAATTACCAAAAAATTAGTTTCGAAGAATGTGTGGCTGTTCTCAGAAATCGAACTTTGAAAATTTTACCCGGCGCATTTCCAGGTATAACCGGACATCCGTCGGAATAATCACAAACATTTGGTCTGCGAAGTTTTTTCAATGTCTGTTGATTCAAAATGCCGTTTGCGATATTTGTGTGTAATATGACAAAAATGTTATTGCCAAACATTTTCTCGTGAAAAACTATCCGGGTAAGTATATTTTCAGCTTCACAGGTCCCCTCAGTTGAGAGATAAAAAAAGCTGGAATGTGACCCTTTGGCGGCTTCATATGACAAAAAGATTTTTGCCAGAAAATTTCCGACGACAAGTTGTGCCAGATGCCAAAAAATTGGCTTCGAAGAATGTGCGATGTTCTCAGAATCGTCTTTTTAGACCTTTACCGGTCAATTACCGGTAAACCNTCAAAAAATTCTGGTTTTGGAGTTTTTAATTGTCTGTTGGATGCAAAAATCCGTTTGTGAATATCTTGTTCCGTTCCAAAGTGAGAGTGTAAAAACCTCAGCCGGGTGTTCTAAAAAAAAGTTACCTAAGTCTATCATGGGTATCAACTCATTGACTCTGGGATGCAATAAGAATTTTTTTAATCGTATGTACCGTTTTCGAGAAATTTAAACCTAAGAACAAAATGGCAAAATTTCTTTATAGACGAAAACCACAGTACCTGCAAAAATAACTAGTTTTTCAGGTACCCATATTTTGCTGCTGTAGACGATAGTTTGTCCCTTATTCACATCGCAAGTGTCCTCGGTAAGAGCAGTGTAATTGATGCGGCTATATCTCTTGGAAAGCGACTGACCTTTGAAGGGGTCCCCGACCCGACGCATTCAATGGCCCAATTGGTTTTACTTCAGCGGAAATCAAGGTGGGTTTTAAGTTATTTTCTCTCCTGAGATTGAGAACAAACGGTGATTGCCTCCTAATTTTTTAGTTAAGGCAGTAACCGACGCCATTTAGTGATTTTCAAACGTCTGTCAGGAGCTGAATAAAATTCCAGTGATTTTCTCGTTGTGAAACTTACGTAATATTTGTCTGAATTTTTCAAAAAAAGTAACCGGAAGTTTTTTGTATGATCGTACCGGTCGTACTACCGGTCCAAAAATTCAATTTTGGCCGTTTTTCATAAAGAAATGATTTTTCGAGGTGACATCAGAATTTTTCACTTTTTTGTGTAGCATGCTAAATTCGAAAACTCCGGAACTAAATGAAGCCAGAAATTTGAAATTTTGTCTAATTCAATTTTTTTTCAATAAAAAACGTCTCAAAATGGGTGTTTTTGAAGATACTTTGTTTTCTTGAAATCATTTCGCCAATTTCGCCCAAAACGGTTAGTTAAAAAAAGCACTTTTAGGAAATCGTTTTTGCCGGAACTAAATGAAGTGGGTTTTTCGATATTTTTTTCGAGTACTTAATGCGACGCGCTCAAAGTTTGGGTACCTTAAAAAACTGAAATAAATATTTTCAAAGAATAATTTTTTTCAAAATAAAAATTTTTCATTTTTACATTCCAGATTGAATTCACAGGCAAAATGTGCAAGCAAAATTAAATTCAACGGATTAATTCTTTAAAAGATACAGTAAAGTGAATGAAAATAATACTTCGTAAAAATACGAAATTTATGAAATTTTTTATATCGAAAATTTCTTTTTTTAATTTTTTCGGAATGAAATCGATATCAAAAATGAGAATGCAGCAAAAATTAACTTTTTCTCATGTCTGAGTTCCGAGATATAGCGTCCGTCTGTTACCCCTATTTTATTGATCTAAGGAGAAGTTGAAAAAAACTTTTTTCGAAAAAAAAAACTTTTTTATTTCTTCATTCCAGATTGAATTCACATGCAAAATGTGCAAGCAAAATTAGATTCAACGGATAAATACTTTCAAAGATACAGTAAAGTGAATGAAAATAATACTTCGTAAAAAGACGAAATTTATGAAATTTTTTTATATCGAAAATTTTTTTTTTAATTTTTTTGGAATGAAATCGATATCAAAAATAAGAATGCAGCAAAAAATAACTTTTTCTCATGTCTGAGTTCCGAGATATAGCGTCCGTCGGTTACTCCCTTAAGGCTTAGGTAGCTTTTTTTTAAAGGAACCCCCTCTCTCTAGACCAAACGGTAAGATATATCCAGAAATGGTTTTTTGTATCCGATAGCCAAGCAAAATTAAACTTATTTAGATTATGAGAGTTTAAAGTAAGTAAAACAAAGTTATGAGTCATAATTTATGACCTCTAAAATCGGTTCTCCATAAAGAGTATTTTTGTCATTTTTAAAAGCCTGTAAAAATTAGCAAAAATAATTTGAAATTGAAATACCAGTGAGGCACCAACAATATGCGAGTGTTGTCCGAACACATTAGGAAAATAAACAATATGGGTTTTTATCACAGTTTCGCCGGTTACAAAGAATTAAAATGCTATGTCCTAAACGTTCAGAAAAAAACAAATTTCAAGTATGAAAAGATTGTACGCAATAAATGCAAAATAGTTCTTGTCGAACATTTTCAATTTTTTATCGTATTCTCTCTTAAGGGGGTATACGACTCTGATTTAATAAAGGCCTTAGAGGCATTAAAAATGCTCCAAATTGATACGGGGTGATAATTAAGTGTACTAAGAACCAAATCATCAAAAAAAATTTTTCGAAATTTTCGCATTTTTTCGATTTTTTTCTTAGATAACTTAAGTATTTTTTAAAAGATGAAGTTAAAAAATAACGTTTGCTCGAATTTGACCACTAAAACTTCAAAATATCGCCTTGACGTACGCCAACTTTCTCATCAGTGTTTCACTGGCTTTCTTTTGAGCCTACTTTCGAAAAAATCGAAGCACTTTTTTTTTCGGAAATTTTTTGGAAAATGACCAAAAAAATCATATTTCGAGTT
>SCLH01079824.1:234765-257986 GCA_004367855.1 Oikopleura vanhoeffeni
GTCTAAGCGGACAAAACCGGGTAAATCTAAGCGGACAAAACCGGATTTTTCAAAGTGTCCGCTTCGACAAAAATCACAGTAACAATAAAACTTCAATTGTGCAAGCAAATTGACACGTCCAACCCCCTTAAAGGAGAGTGGGCGTCGATATCTCAACTTCAAGTATAATACTGTTTGATACACCTATTTTGTAGAAAATTTTCTGCCAAGTTTTTTCACTTATAAGATTTTTTTTTGGTTTTGAGATTTTTTCAAAGAAAAGTCAGTTTTTCGGGGGTTGAAATTAAAGGTTAAATTAAAGGTGACGATAATTGAGATTTCTCAGATAACTTTTTTGATTGCCCTATTTTGTAGAGAATTTGTCACTGAGTTTTCTAAGTCGCAGGATTTTTTCTGAATCTTGAATTTTTTTCAAATAAAGTAGGTTTTAGAAAATTTATAGTTCAGAATTTCAACAAAAACTAGAAATTCACAAGTCGTTCCTGATATTTTGGAGAAAAAAATCGGAAAAAGGCTTCCTCGTGGACCTTAATCGAGGCTTTGCGGTGAATTTAATGCACAAATTGAAAAATTTCTATAAATTTTCAAGGCGGAGTAGGCTTTTGCGTGAGGCTCCCAAATAAGCCGTTTTGACCACTAGAGGCAAATTTATAAAAAAGGCCTCCGCTTGGAGATGCGCATTTATATTTGGAAGTTAACTTGCAAATAACAAGAAAAAATTATGAGAAATGAAGAAGTTTTTAGTACTGTTTGAGTTTTAGTAAAGTTTGAGTGGTCAAATTTAAGCAAACGTTATTTTTTAACTTCATTTTTAAAAAAATACTTAGAAAAAATTAAAAAATGCGAAAATTTCGAAAAAAATTTTTTGATGATTAGGTTCGTAGTACACTTAATTATCACCATGTATCAATTTGAAGCATGTTTAATGCCTCTAAGGCCTTTATTAAATCAGAGTCGCATACCCCCTTAAGGTACACTTGTAAGGTACATCTTAAAAAGTAAATGAAGGGCTTATCGTTGCCCCTCTTTTGAATTTCAGATTTTTTGCGGATTTTGAGAGATTTTCCAAAAATTTTGTCAGACGTTTTATCAGACATGATATAAAAGTTAGATTTATTTTTACAAAAAACAAGCTGAAATCTTTACAGAACTTGCAAAATTGATGTGTTTTTGCATCTGTGCGGTTTTACTCTGTCATTTTGCGAAAATGTCTTTACCAGCTTTTCATGCAAGTTTGAAACCAATTCGTGGCATAAATGGTTTAAAATACTCTTTAGATTACCATCTTATGCCTAAATAATGATTTATAGCTTATAAATTAAAGCCCTTTTCAGATAATCACATTTTATAATATTCTGTTGGAATTCGAGTGGTTTTTTCAAAAATTCCCTCAAAATCCGCAGAAAAATCTGAAATTCCAAAAAGGGGGGACCATAAGCATTTCCAAGTACTTTAGTTAAGCTATAAATAAAAAAAAATCCCATCACCGTTTGTTCTCAATCTCGTGAGAGAAAAAAATCCGAACTAAGTTAAAAACCACTCAAGCACAACTTGGATGAAAAATGGAGCTAAAAATGATACAGAAAATATAGAATGGAGACAAGCCATGGAATTATTAACAAAATTATTGACGCCAAATCCCAAGAAAAGACCAGATGCAAAAGAAGCTCTTAAAACCGATTTTTGTATTCTTGATAATATGTAATGATGATTAATAATTTATATGAAATACCAGACAAAATATAAATTTCACTTAATTATTTTTAAACAGATCTTAAAATATTTAATTCATACAAGTACTTAATATCAATTACGGGGCCCTGGTCATTTTTGCCACTTTTTAGCAATTTTTTTTATATAATTCGGCTTTTGAAAACGACTCATCCGATTGAGTTTTTAGATAGCTCAAACTGAGCAGAAATATTAAGAGAAAAATAAATTAACAGAAGGTCCGAATCAGACCACTGTTTATAATTTTTTTTAACAAAAACTGATAATTGAACAATTTAAGTGATCTCAGAAAAAACCAAAGAATGGTCCGATTCGAACCATTTTTTTTATTTTATCATTCACTAGATATAATTTGTGCTCAGTTTGAGCTATCTAAAAACTTAATCGGATTAGTTTTAAAAGCCGAATTATATACAAATTTTGGCTATAAAAGTGACAAAAAATGACCAGGGGCCGTTATTAATATAGTTTTCAGGTCAAAACATTGCCCAAAAAATAAAAGACTGAAGTTAATTTTTTCACGATAAAGTTTTAAGGGTGGTGCGGGCAAATCCCTACGCTTAAAATCATGAGCTTCTGATAAAGTTTCTATTATTGGTTACGCTGGTCCCATAATAAGGCCTATCCAAGATTTGCCCTTACCACACAGTTTAAGAATTTACATTAATAACTGTTCCTAAAATGGTTGTCATTTCTAGGTTGTTTTTCAATCTTACCATTTTTGCAAAAAAATCTTTAAATTCTTTGTAAAGTATTGGTGAATTTGAAAAAGTTTTTATTCGTAAACTGTATTATGTCATCAAATTTCTCAAATGTGAATTGTGTATTTTTTAATTTATGTTTGCAAAGTCGCCCATACGTCTAGACGCGTCTTATATATAAGTAAATACGGGGGGCCTTATTTTCCAAATGTTTTGAGAAAAAACTTCGATTTGGAATCTTGCAGCATTGAGAACCGAAAAAGCTTAATTGAGAAGGATCTCGAAAGTTTTTTTTCGGATTATTCGCCCCTGAATAAATTCCTATATATATACAAAAATCTAATTGTGTCAAATGTTTTTTGATTTTAGAGGAGAGAATTTTTTATCTCAAAAACTGAATTTAATTAACTAAAGTTTTGCCAACAAATTGTTTTCGAACCGTATTACTTCAGCGAGCGAATTTTTATGCTGGCGAATTTCAACGAACTGCCGATTTTCAACATTATAGAGGCTATCGTGCTAATACTATTTACCGTTTAAATCCGGAAAACGACCATTTTCAATAATGCCCGGTTTTTAGGACCATCAAATTTGTGAGAAAGTTCGGAACCGCAAAGACGGTTGTTTGAAATTTTGCACCATAATATAATTTTTTTTAAAAGCTTAAGCTATGTCACATAGCATATGTGACACTGCAGAGCTGATTTAAGTATGGCTCTGAATTTCGAACTTTCTCATTTGTTTATTTGAGGGTCCTAAAAACCCACTTAACTTAAAAATATATCCATTTCAAAATTTTCTATCATTAGTGTCTCAATTAAATCGAAAATTTTGTTTGAATGTCAGGTCAATATTTCTCAACAAATTTTATACAAATGTATTACAATTGTAATGATTATATTAACCCTCTAAGCAGACAAAATGGGCAAAGCCTGCGCAATTTTAAACCCACAATTATGGGAATCGAGACTGAGCGTAATTATCAGTTAAAACCACACTGCCACCGAATTTTTATTATTTTAACCTTTTATGTGCCCTTATAATTAATAGGAAATTATTTCTCAAATGTGAAAATAAACTTTTTATTTATTTCAACAAAATCAAGTCGTTTTGCTTTATGTTTGATTAAAAAAAACATTTTTATGAGAGGATTAAAATTGATGCAAAATTTTGTTTTGATTTTGTAAATAAACCCAATACATATATGTAAAGTATACTGTTAAATTAATAATGAAGTTATTTTAATTTTTGAATCAAAACAATCGCGTTTTAAATAAATGCAACTTGCTTGGGTCTGGCGCATAGACAATATTTACCACACCAACTCACACCTTGCCGGCATGCTCAAGCTAGTCGCATGCGAGACATACTGTGGAGCTTAGCCAAGCGAAAAAATGGGCAAAACCCACGCATTTTTCTGAAAATTCGAAAAACGTTCGTCCAAGCGTACAAAACGGGAATTTTTACCATAAATTCAATGACCATTAAGATGTAGCGGACAAAACTGAATTTCAAATTCTGTCCGCTTGGCCAATACCCACAGTGGTTAATCAGTACGAAAACGTAACCGGCATGTTGTGCTCTAGATTAACGCAAGAAATTTCGAATTTTTGATATTTAAATATAGGCTATAATATATAGCTATATTATATATACAGTATATATTGTATTATATAACTTAACGTGATTGATTGATCTAGTTTTTCATGTCTACATGACTATGCAATAAACGATAGGTACATAACATGACTCGGCAATGACGAAGCATTCGTATACTAGCGGATTATTCAAATTATACCCTAAGGAACCAAAATCGAAAATATTATTGCCTACGTAGCTTTTCTTTCAGGCAACTCAAAAACCTCGAAATCGATAGGTTTGTTTAATCTGCAAGATTCGTACTTTTTAAATTCCTTGAACTTTCTGAGAATATTTTGTTAATTTTGAGATTGAACTTGACGAATTATACGCTACTTTGTATTATCGGTTAATCATTTTCAAGACCTCTCAACAATCTGTCGAAAAGTTGCTTTTATTGATTGCACAAAACTGTTAAACCAACATTTTGCAACAAGTGAATCATGGAAATTAAGTAAATAAATAAAGTTATGCTCAAAAACATCGACATTCTAAAATGAAGTTTAGTTAAGATTTTTAAACTCGGGTTTTAAGAGATATTTTGATTCGTAACGAAATAGGTTTCAAATAAGCAAACATTGGTATGCCTGCGAACTAAAAAATTTGACCGAAAATCAGTCATGGAAAATAACAGTAGAGAGCTTTTACCAGGAAGCGAATGAGCTCAAACTTTTGGCCACACTGCTTTTTGTAGGACGTGAGAAAGTTCGCGTCCTGGTAAAAGCTCTCTACTGTTCCGAAAAACCGTTTTTTGCGAATTACAGGTGAACCGGTAATCACCGGATTTTTTTTCACCATTACAAATTTGGTCAAGATTCATATGCAAAAAAACGTTTGTCAGTTGAAAAAAACGACCTTAGGTAGCTTAATGAAACTGTACGAAATTCGTTAATTGTGCAGAGCACTGCAGCTGCAAGATATACATTAAAAAGCAGGAACACAATTTTTAAACGGTTCAGCATATTTCGATAGTTATTAATAGTTACCCTTTACGAAGAAATAATCGGTGAAATCGTGTAACTAGCTGGCGAAAAATCTCAAGGTATTTTTTTAAAGGAACATCGGACATTTGGCATCATAGCGCGACCAAATGAATCATATGAACCATATGATATGTGATTTATCAACAAACGGTTTTTTGCACCGTTTAGCCATCTGAATTTGTGACATTAAAAACTTTTCGAAACCCATAACCGTTCGATTTGAAACATCGATTATAGTTGAACCGGTGAACTTGAAAAAAAAACGTTTGTTGATACATCATATGGTTTTCACGCTATGATGCGGAATGTCAGATGTTCCTTAAGGAGGTTGTAGGGTCTTCAAATCTAATATTTGGCTTTTCTAAACGCTTATAAATTTTTTATGGCCCATGATCGAAACAATTCAGTCACATACTGCAGAAGCTAAGAACCTCGACCGTTAAGAAACTTGTGTTTTAAAAACTTTATTATGTATGAAAAATAATAAATATTGTGACGTTACAATTCTTTATTCTCGTATAATATAATATAATTTTTATCTTATGAAGTTTTTTAAATGGGCCACCCCTACTCATGGCGATTACAGGAGAGCCATAGGCAATATCGAGAAACGGTTTTTTGCATTCAGCTGCCGACAAAAAATCTCAATGGAGAAATTTTCGTAATTTAATTTGACATCGGGTTCACTGGATATAAATCGGAATATAATTTTTGACGGGTTCGAATCTCGGTAGGCCCACAATTTTGATTGTTGTAATTAGTCGGAAAATTCCAGTTTCAATGTTTGTTTATCCTAATATTACCAAAGTCGAAAGTTTCATTTTTTATATTTAAAATGCCTATATAATATATACCCGGTTACCAGTAAACCGATAGCCCAAAAAATAGAAAACATTTCTCCATTGAGCTTTTTTAGGTGGCAGTTGAATACAAAAAAAACTTTCTCGATATCGCATATGGTTTCCCGTAATCGTCATGAGTAAGGGTGGCCCCCTTTAAAAAAAACTACATATATACATTAACATATGAAAATGCTGTAAAAAACCCCACATCAGAAATATTTTTTAAGAAGGAAATGAATGAATGAAGATAATTTTGAAATGCTTTCTGCATCTCAGGCGTCGGGGTTAACTGTCGAGGAGTGTAAAACAAAATTATATACAAATGTTGAAATAGGGTTGAGTATAAATCAAGTTAACGAAAGAAGAAGACTTTATGGCAAAAATGAGCTCATACCACCTAAACAAGACCCGATCTGGAAAAGATATTTGGCACAGTTCAAAGTAAGTAAAAGTTTTGAGTTTTTAAGATGAGGGTTAGGTCTTGGATCTTTTCTCCCTTCTTTTGAATGATGGGAGAAAAATAATATTTTTTTGACGGCTCTTAAAATTTTTGTGAAAACTTTCAATTTTTTTTCTTTTTTTAGGTGAACAAATTCCTGACGCTATTTTTTCATTCGAATACACAATAATTGATAAATTTTTTAATAAATTCCCGTGAAATAAGTATTTATTGTACTCATGAAATTCTGTAGTCAATTTTTAGGGCAGATTATTTCATTTGTAAGGACAATTTTAAGTTAAGCAGACTTGGAAAACAGTTCAATCAGAAATGTTTTAATTTTTTATATTTTGAAGAGTATAATTTTTCTTGTTGAATACAAATTTTAGCCATTTTATTTTCATATTGTTACGTATAACGCGTTTTAGAGTATAGAGGCAAACTATAGAGGCAAACAGTTCCTCAAAAATAAACTCATCAAAAATTTTGCTCTGAAAAGTCAAATCTTCTAGATTTATGCACATTCATCATCGAATTGTGTAGAAGTCGATATTTCACTATTTTCCATTATTGAAAATTATCAAATACAAAACAAATAACGATCGATCTGTAAAGACGGGAGAAAAAAAATATTATTTTTAAAAAGACCCCAACCGAGGGTTTACCGGTTATTGTGTTTTAAATCGGAAATGTATGTGGTCAAATTTCAGTGAGCCAATTTCTTTTTGATTGATTTCTTCATACAAAAATACTGGTTAACCGGTGGTCAATTTATTAAAAAATTTCAACGCCACAAATTGACTTGAGTGCAAGATGCAAGAAAACATTTTGTATATATATCTTATGGATTTAAAGTTATGGTAAGCCAATCTATTTTCGGTCAGGATCCACCTAGAGAATTTAATGATGTGCCCAGACGATTTTTTGTTTGAAAAAATCAGTATTTCTGGTTAAAAGAAAAGGTCTGATTTTTTAGATGGCTTATATAAAACAGTTAGATAGCTCGGAAAAAAACGGAAATAGAAAAAACCGGCTCTGCAGTGTCACGTAGTTTGGAAAGTTATATTATGACCCAAAACTTCCGAGCTATCTAACCGTTTTATATAACTTATATAATATAAGGCATCTTAAAAAAATCAGACCTTAAAATTTTTGCCCGGTTATAACTTATATGCGGTTCAAATTGAAGTTTTTAGGACCCATTGATTGGCCTTTTAGTCGGCTCTGCATTCATTTCAATATGTATGGCCCAATACGATGATGCGATTTCGATTTCAATCGCCCTTATTATCGTGGTTTCCGTCGGTTTTATTCAAGAATATCGGTCAGAACAAGCTCTTGAAAAACTGACAAAATTAATCCCTCCAAAATGTCGCGTTCTTCGAGATGGACAAGAATCAGACGTTTTAGCGTCGGATTTAGTCAGTGGGGATGTGATAGTGCTGAAAGCTGGAGATAGGGAGGTATACCATTTTAACCGATTATTTCTGGCGTCGACTTTTTAACAATGCCTATCTTTAACTATACTGTGGTTTCTGTGTATAAAAACACCTTATATAAAGACAATTTGCGGTAAATATAGGCAAAACCTACCTTTTAGATTTTCGCCCGTCCCTCTATAAGAACAATTTGGAAAATTTTTGAAAAATACACAATTTTGGTGAAAATTGTGTAGAAAAGACCCCTTTTTACGTTTTTCAAAAAGTGAAGAGCAAAAAAAAGGTCTTCATATTTGTTTATATGGACAATTTGGGAAAGTCTTACCTGTCCTTATAGACAGAGACGACAGTAGAAAATGTGAAGGTGGACAATAATTATTATTATCAATTCAAATTTCTTGAATATTTTCTAATTTTTTTCCATATTTTTGATTGACTACAATAGTTTAATACCAGTTGTGAGATAAACTCCCCATATGATATGGGCCATCTCAAATTGTATAGCATTTAAAAACAAAGTTTGTAAACAGAGTGTACGCTTAAGAGAGTAACGGTCGCATTTTAGGCCAAAAACAGGTTCAGCGTCGCCGCTCATGAAGTACGAAAGCACGAACATATGATTCAGTTTAGGGATATGAACATAACTGCTTTCACAAACAAATCGAATTGCCTCTGATTGGCCGACCAATCAAACGACCTTCAAAAGTGGCACTATTTCACTTCAAAAGCCTACTCCTCCCTGAGTTTTAAGAAGAGAATCGTTTTAGTCAGCTTTTTGAACCCACAAGAAACGCTGTACATAACCCATAGTTCCGGTTAAGGAATGGTGGTTCCTAATTGCACATATTCTCGAGGGAGATAGCCAAACATGGGCTTCAAGGATAATACATCGATGAGCCAGTTGTAGAACTAGCCTTCATCTTGCGTAAAACATTGTTCCAAATTTGTTTGCCATGCATACACCCCAGAGCACATAAGCGAGACAGGGAGACCAGTCAAAAACACAGGTCCGAAAATCACACCTCTCAGGCTTGTATTTTGAAATAACCTAATTTTATATATTAACCTGTATAATTAGGTATTAAAACTTCGAGGAGCGCTTTTTGAATCAGTGCGATATTTTCTAAAGAGCCTCGATAAACCAACCGGGTTTGTACGACTTTGTGCATCGGAAATCTATCTCCCTCGCTAGTTAAATTTCAAAATTTACTCAATTTTGCAAACGGTACCTCGCCAACAAATAGAACTCTGAGGAAGCCGGTTTTTTCAATTTCGACCCCAAACTCAAAAAATAATTTCAATGTCACGTAAAAAATTCGCAAACCAAAGTGCTTCGATTTGTCGCAAGTAAGCCCAAAAGAAAGCTGGACAACCATGAAGAGAAAGTTGGCCTACGTCAAGCCGAAATTTGAAGTTTTAGTGGTCAAATTGAAACATGACGTCATTTTTACTTAACGTTTGAACAAAATACCGTAGAAAAAAATCGAAAGAAAACCAAAAAAATTCGTAAATTTTGTTTCTCACTTGAGTTGTTTGGCTTTTAAATATAAACCATGAGATTGGGTGCATTGTTATGCCCACATAAACTGCAGAAAATGTAGGCAACCACCATAGCCCTTGAAACTCAAAAAATTTCATCCGGCGCTAAATGAGCAAGAAAGCGTTTTTTGGCCTTATTTGAGTGCCTCGGGGAAAAATACTATCTACTCCCTGGTTTTGACGGCAAAAACCTAAAACTGGTAGTAACGATCCGTAACGCCGTGGAGCACAACACCTTATAATAGGTGACGGCATATTAAAATCATCTTTAAAATATGCAAAAAACCATCGTAGAATTGTCCCTTCGACAACTTATAAGAATTTTGCAAGTTTCAAAAAAGTGACTTATTTTTTTTGGAAATTTTGTTCAAATTTTACGGAGGGTTGATTTTTTGAGATTTTTTTTCCAATCTTTACCTCTAAAAAATTAAATGCGACCTATGGGCGTCAATTAAATTTGAAAATAGCCAGTTTTAAGAAAAGTGTTTTGTCCATGTTTGACACTCAAAACAAAGATTAATTGGTATACAGGAACAGATATTTTTTCAAAAGTGATATTTCAAATTTTCAATTTTAAGTATTTCACGAAAAATATTTTAATTATAAAAAATAATTCGAGCAATTAAATATGTCCACAGAGTCACTTGATTAGTATACTGACCCAGAAATAATATCAGAAGTGTACTTATCTGCTTTTATAGCGGAAATATAACCATTTTTTATGAAAAATTGTGATTTTTTCATCAAAATTTAAACCTTTTAAAAATAATTTTGATTGATTATATATAAACTAAATACAGAAAACGATGACATAGGTCAGATCATTGGCATCATTCCAATACCAAAATAATTTGTGAACACCACTGTGAGCTTGTACACCTGATATGCTGTACCTTGCTCTTATCAGTAAATTTCTAGAACTAAAAAATCAAAATTCTAGAAATCAAAATGTCGGATGCAAAAATATATCGTTTGAACTCTTATGCAAAAAAAAAGAAACTCTAACTACCTTGGGCTTTCTGTAATAGGCGGTTGAACAGTCACCTATATATAGGTGCGTGCCTTGGCGGAACTTTTTTTCTGTGCTCACACGGGTGTAGACCGCACAAGCCCCGAGATTCCACAATTGCATTTGTGTTCTCGCTGTTTGAAAAGCCCGCGATTCAAATTCTCAGAAAATTCCAAAAAAAATCACAACCTGACCGGTCCAAAGCGCGATAAAAAATACTTTTTTTATGACAATAAAATAAAAGACATTCTGATCCTTATTTGCCATATCAGAAAAAACATTTTAAAAATACTAATCTGAAAAATTGTCCTGCCGATCTTAAATGCGACCAGTACTCCCTTAAAATTGTATACCTCGAGATAGGGTGCCTGCCGATGCGAGATTTATCGCAGAAAATCGCATTTTGATCGATGAATCTTCAATGACTGGAGAGACAAAACCTCAGAAAAAAAATTTACTTCAAACAGGAGCAGAAAATACAAGTCAGAGTTATTCGAATATGGCTTATATGGGATGTTTAGTTAAGGGTTTGAAAAATACTTTAAGGTTTACCTCTTCAGATGTTATTTCAATAATCAGGGTCCCTGGGAAAAATCCCCAAAATTAACTTTTTTGGACCAAAATTCAAAAATATTAAGATTGCATTTTTATTTTCAAATCGGTCATGTTCAGTGAATTCCGGAAATTTGTCGTTTTTTACATTTCCGCAAGACATTTCTATAAAACTCTGGTGATCAAAAATTTCATCTTGATGAAGTCAAATTCCAAAAACGGCCTAAATAGAGAAAAATTATTGCTTAAAAAGTACCCTTAAAAGTACCCAAAATGTTTAAGAACTTTAATCGAAAAAATTGAAAACTAATGTTTTCTCAAATTATTTCCCTACAGGCACATGCAAATTTTGAGATTTTTTTATTTTTGTGCTCATTTTTTAAATTTCCGTTCAATTTTGCAGCCAGCCTTACAATCCCAGCTAGGTTGGTGATTTTATTCGAAAGCTTATGTCGGGGATAATGTGGAATAAATGGGGAAGTTATTTTAATCATGTTTAATGAAAATGTGGAAAATTTTTAAATCAAAATTTGCATAAAAAACGCAAAAAAAAATCATTTTCGTTTACCAAATTCAAATCCCCTCTAGTTCTTGATGGTAATGGTAAGGCGCTTGTCACGGCTACCGGCGAGCATTCACAATTCGGAGAACTTGTTAGATTACTGAGTCAAGAAGAACCACCAAGGACACCTCTTCAAAAGTCTATGGATAAATTAGGACAACAATTATCATTTACTTCATTCGGAATTATTGGAATTATTTTCTGTATTGGATGGTTTCAAGGAAAGCGTTTTTTAACATTGAAATACAGAAGCTTATATATTATTCTTAAGAATTAGGATGAAGGTATCGTTAGCATGGAAATGTTTGGTTATTTATATAATTGGATGAAAAACATATGTTCTATAGAAAAATCATAACGGCGAGTTTTTTTCAGCGCAACCAGTTTTGTGATTTATTTGCACGAGTTTTTCTCAGAGATGGATGAACCAATTTTTAAAATTTTAAAAGATCGTGATGAAAAAGGTTTCGATACGCGACGGGACGAAGCGTTTTTCGCAAATCGGATATCTGTTATAACGGAAAAACTGGTTTTATCTTAAATTGTCGGTTTCTCAGTCAATGGATATGATATGACTATAGTCATATGATTGTTTCACCATTCGCCTTAGAATTTTTGAGGCAATATTTTTTGAGTCAAAATCACAAAATTGGTAACGCTGAAAAAACAAGCCATTCAAAAAATAAATGATGCCAAAAATTTTCTCTTGAAAAGTTACCCGCATACGTATAATTTCATGTCTCCATGATATCCCAGTTCCAAGAATCAAAAATTGCCCTTTACGCCACCAGGTGGTGTAGGGTGTCAAAATTAATAATGCCAAAAATTTTCTTTTGAAAAGTTACCCGCATAAGTATAATTTCATGTCTCTATGATGTTCCAGTGCCGAGAATCAAAAAGTTCCCTTTACTCCACCAGGTGGTGTAGGGTGTAAAAATTAATTATGCCAGAAATTTTCTTTTGAACAGTTACCCCCATAAAAATATTTTTAGGGTTAGATTACTAGTAGTTCTCTTGAAACCGAAAATTATCGGTGTTTTCTGCTGATTACCGGTAGAGTCTAAAAATCGAAAAAAATGAGTTAAATTTTCGCTGGCTACACGATGCAAAAAACCGTTTCTTGATAGCTACTACGGGGTGGGGCCTAAAATAAAAGTTACCTTATGTTTTTCGCTACGATTTGTATAAAAAATATTTCAAAGAACTATATTTCACGTTTTCTATGGGTTGCGCTGTCAAATTTGTGTGCTTTTATTTAGTATGCATCAAAAAGAGGAAAAGGTATTTTCAGTAAAAAACAATAAGCTACAATTTATTTTTTCTCTATTTCAAGCGTGAATTACCGGTTTAACCATGTCCAAATTCTCAAAAGGTGATACTGTCAAATGTGTCTATAAGGACTGCGTTTATATGGACAAAACGACACAAAATTTGTTATATGGAGAAAACGACACGTTTTCACATGGACAAAACGACAAAAATTCGCCCTAGACACATTTTACAGTATTTGTTTTCTATAGAATTCATACCATTTGAGCTAAAATGTCTGGGGAGAGCTGGGTGATGTTTTTTTGAAATCGTTAATGTGACGGTTGGTTTTGACCTTGAAAATGATTAAAATTGTTTAGAATAATTCTCGAATTTAATTTGTAATAGGACTCCATATGAGAAATTGTCTGGCATTGGTGTCTTATTTCAAAAGTTTAGATTTTTTCAAAAACTCAATACAGGTCGCCCACTACTTGAAATGTTCACTATGGGTGTTTCTCTTGCAGTGGCTGCAATTCCCGAAGGTCTACCAATTGTCGTTACCGTCACTTTAGCCCTCGGGGTCCTTCGTATGGCCAATCGAAAAGCAGTTGTGCGTAGGTTACCCGCTGTGGAAACTTTGGGTTGTGTCGATGTGATCTGCTCTGATAAGACGGGAACATTGACCCAGGGATCTATGGCAGTTACTGAAGCACTTTTATCAGATTAGGCTGTCCGAAATTGTCTTATTGTAATTTCCATAGATATACTTTATAAGAACCTACCAAAGGCACTTAAAAGTAAAACGAAGTCATGTTTCAATTTTAGACTTAAAGTAAACTTATAAATTCCACGAAAATCTAATTTAGGCCCTTGGGTGACTTATCAGAGTGTCAAGAACTAAAAAAATTGTCAATAAAGGAGACCTCATTTGAAAAAAATTGTTCAAACGACCGGGTCGATAGTGAAATGTATAAAGTAATGTAATAAAATTGAGAGATTGAACAATGAACAGCAAACAAGAGTTCTAGCAGCATAATAATCCAATGTTTTTTCTGGATTAGATTATAAGGTCGAATTCTTCAAAAGATAAAAAATTATTTTTGCATAGCCCAATCAACAATATATAAATTGCTAAACATTTTGTAAGTGTACCAAAATCTTATTTTTCATGATGCGATATGCATTTTCAAATAATCGAGTGGCGCAAAAAATTTTTTTTATCAATTTGAAGAATTTGATCTCAATAATCTGGTCCAGCACAAAACATTGGATATTTATGCTCCTAGAACTCTTGTTCTCGCCTGTTTTGATTCAAAATCTTAAATTTATAACATTTCAGCTTTTTATACAGTTTCACTATCGACCCCAAACTGACCAAGGTAAATATATTGTGGAATTTTTGGCCCCTGTGAAAATGACGTTCTTTCAACTACCTGACAAAAAACGGAATTAATTCCATACTTTCCCCAAAAATCTAGTAAATTAAATTTGGAATTATGTGCCCTTTAACCCTTGTGAGCATATAGAAAAATTCCGCAAGGCACCAGAGCCCAATTGTGCTCTACTTTGAATGTGGTTCACAGGAAGCCTTAGGCAGTTAGCATTTTAATTTTGCTGCATGATAGTGAGTGTGAGAAGGTCAGTATTTTTGCTTCACATTTCATATTCTAGAATTTTTTAATTTTGAGTTCTCGAAAAACGTATTATAACAGAGAGTGTACTTATCGTATACTGGTCACAGTGTGTCTCTTCCAATTCTTTATCCTCTGTCGATAGTATGCCGTTAATGCTATTGTGGGCGCTACGTCTAGTTTGTTCTTCGCTTTGATTTATATCCATAAATCAAAGTAATTTATAAATAAGTCAAAATTTTGATGGAATCAATTTTTGATGTAAAAATGTCTTATTTTCCCTTTATAAGCAGAAATGGCTTTTTTCTATATATTTTCGAGTTAATATTGTACTGAAGTCACTGGGACAGTAGTTTGATTAGTTACAATTCACTGTTTAAACTAATTTTTTCTGCGCGATCACTTGAAGTGAAAATTTAGTATGTTCTTCCTAAGAAAAATGTCTGCCTACGATACCATAAATTTTTGTTTATTTTTAAGCTGTTAGCTCGATTTGTCAGAATACACTGTTCCTAATGGCTATCTTCACATATTATTGATCGTCGTTCCGAAATAATTTATACGGATCGAACCACAGGCTTCAAATCCTGATAAATCACTCCCGTAATCCGGAAACAAAATTCGAAAGAAAATTCATATTTTTCTTGAAACTGAATCTAAATTTCTTTATAATGATATTGAACAAAAGATTCTTCGATCCAGTTATTTTGTGCTGTTTCGATACATTTTACGTCTGCGAGCCACAATTGTGGCTCTATTGCTCACAATGCGGTTAACGGGAGTACCCCACGCCATTGAGTGATTTTCAAACATTTGTTCTGTAGCTGAATAAAAGTTGCTTGAGTTTCATATTCTGGACCCACGAGATATTGTCTAAATTTTCAAAAAAGTACCAGAAGTTTTTGTATATCGTACCGGTATTTGTACCGTAGAAAGTCGATTTTCACATTTTTAATACATTAATTGGCCGAGTGGATTACAGATTTTTTATATTCTTGGGGATATGAATAATTTTAAAAATAAAAGAGAATATGCGAAGAAATTTTGAAATATCATCTATTCGTCCGTAATCGTTGAAAAGGTGCTCAAAATGGCTGTTTTTGGTAATAACGGCTAAAACATTTTAACTCGAACATCTGACGTCAAAAAAAATTGAGAATATGGAAAGAATTTTTGAACCTTGTTTAGTTTTGATTACGAAGTACTTGAAGTTTAGTACTTTAAAATTCGCAAAAACATGTTTTTTCTCTCAGGTTTGCAAAATTATTTTTAAAGAAAATAATTTAATTTTTATTTTTACGATGTATCAGCATTAAAAATTTAAAATGGCAAAAAAATTTGTCAGATCCGATGTCTATATCACGAGTTTCAGTCAATTATTTTGAAAAAAATGCTTAGAAAAAAACTGAAATTTAGCAAATTTATGAGTTTTTTTTCTATCAAAATTTAAATTTTTTGTCTGCAAACCGTTAACAAAATTTTGAATGCAGCAAAAATTATTCTACCAATTTGGTTCCCGAATATAATCCTCGTGGGTAGTCGATTTTCAGGATCTAAGAACCATTTGAATTTTTATTTTCGAAATTAATTTTTTTTTATTTTGATGCTCAGATTATTAAGAGTGAACTAATGCAAACAAAATTAGCGTCAACGGGGTAAAACTATTAAAAGTTACAGCAGTAGAAGGAAAATTATGCTTAGAAAATATGGAAATTTGTTTTAAACTGCGAATTTATTTTTTTTCATTTTTTTGGAATGAAACCGTATTACAAAATTGAGAATCGAAAGTAAAATTAGGCTGTCTATCTCCAGTCAATGCAAATAGTTTCAAATTTCAATATTTTGCCAAAATTTTTTTACAAATATTTTGCCAAACATTTTTCTTTTCAAATATTTTGCCAAACATCTTTTTTTCAAATGACGTTTTGAGGTGGCGGTATTTTTGCGTAAAGGTGGTTTTTAGTAAAAACAGTTATATCGGTAAAACTGGGGAATTTCCGAGACTGTTTCCCGGTCACGTGACCAACCAAGGAAGCCAACAAAATTTTCATATTTATTTTTCCCCAGGGTTTCAAATGCAAATAACTACGGGTTGAGTTTTCAATTTCTTATGGCTTTGGCGGGACTAGCTCTCTCGTCCAATCAAAAAGAGCGAAGGAGGGCGAATTACCTAATCTTTTTTTGGTCCGCTCAAAACCTTAAAAAATGAAAACTCAACCTGTATTCGTCGCTACCATTTTTTCAATTTTAAAATTGAACGCTCAGTTTTTGACTTCAAAAGTTAGCGGTTCATGTGATATTTTCGTTGCAAATTTTAGATGTTTTTTCTTAAATTTCAACCTAGCCCAGCCTATATCAGACGGATCTAGAGCGAATATTGGTCAATTGGTAACGTTACATGGTGAAGTGCAGCATGGGAGATCTCATCCATTAATGGAGCAGTTGTCTACAGCATGTGTTGTTTGTAATGATTCAGTTCCATCTTACGGAAAGAAAAGGACTTTAGGGAGCCCGACGGAAGCAGCTCTTATGGGCTTTGCGCAAAAATTAGGATTAGAAGATCTTCGAAACGACTGGAAGAGAATTGAAGAGGTAATTATGTACTGGTTTTTCAGAAGAGCCAAATTTAATAGCACGAGTTTTTTCAAGTCCTTCGGAAATTCTAATAAAACATGAGAGACGGGGGTTCTATACGTGACATGAAGTCTATCGATAATTTTTTGGAGTCAAATTTTGTAATATGACAACAGCGGTGTCATATTTTAAAGTTACTTTATTCGGGCCATGTGACACACCGAATAAAGACAATTAGATGCTGAATCCAAATCTGAAAATTTATTCAACCGAAACTGTGATATAACTCAAAAATGACCAAAGCTTGTTTCATGTAAGATGTTTATTTTAGCAAGCTTATTACAATTGTTTTGATTCGTTACATCATGTAATTTACATGACACATTTTTTCACATAATTATATTTCTGGTTTAATCTGGGTATCTCAAATGGGTACATTTTTATTGGCGATTATTGTTTTTGGTCTTTCAGAGCTACTAGTAGTTATTTTGAAGTTCAGTTCTTTTTGACATTTTTTGTAAATTTTGTTGAAATCAGTCGAAAAATCCAAAAGTTCTAAACAATTTGGGGGTGAAAAGAAGCCAAAATGTCGCTTTTAACAGTACTAAAAAGTATTAACATTTTTCCCTCTAGTCATCAATTTTAGACTGCTCGCTATTGACTTGTATCCTCACTGAGGATTCCTCAGAAACAAAAGATAGAAACATTTTTTTCTAATTTTTGGCTGATATGGTAATGGTACATAACGCGGGCCAAAATCTCACAGCATAGCTGCACCAAATGTATGGTTATTTGTACAGGGATGCCAAAATGAAATTAAAAGTCCCAAAGTGACACAAGAGCCGCTAGAGAGCAAATGCAAAGACATTTGCTAACTATTTTAGTTTTTGCCTAATGAGTAATTGTATCAGGGAGGCGAAAATAACACTTAAAATGTCCAGAAGTGATCACAAAAGCCGCCTAGAGAGCAAATGTGAAGCATTTGCTGGACTATTTTTCGTTGGCCTATGAGTAAATTGGTTCCAGGGAGTCGAAAATGACACTTAAAAATGTCCAAAGTGACCACAGGAGCCGCGAGAGAGCAAAATGAGCACAATATGAAAACTGACTTATTTAGGGTAAATTAATATCTGTTTGATCGAATTGAGTTTAAAACTCATCAAAATACACACAATTTGTTGAAGGTGAAAATCCTTACAACAATAACTTATGTGAATTTCATTTCTTTATGACGATGCTCAAGAATATCAAAATATATTTCGGCATTTATTAGTGTTTTGGAAGGAGAATTTATAAATATGCTGTATTGATAAAGTACAGAATGGAAAACATTCAACAAAATCAATTTAACAAAATTAACATCTAAAAATTTGAAACTCGTGCTCAGTATACACGGGATATAACGTGCAACTTGTTTGTCAAGAAAAAAAAATAGGGTTGGGGTGAGAAGATGTAGGGTAAACGACCATTTTGGGCAAACGACCATATTTTTTAACAATAACCATAGACTTTTCCGAGAAAAGTTTTGCCATGCCACGAGTGTACACTAGTACCAGTTATTTTTCTATGAACCGAGCAAATTTTTAATGCACCCATTTCTCAGCATGATTAACTAGAATATAAGAGAGTATAATATCAACGGTTTATTGTATCATGTATACATTTTTTCCATGGCCTTAGTGTACATATATATAAAAAAAACAGGGCCGCCTGTTTTTTTATAGCTTATATCAAGATTGATTCATCTCTTATTTAATCCTTATCTATTCTTCTTAGTCCACACAATTTTTGGCTAGGTCAACTTGTGAGGCATCAAGACTTTGAGGTGGGCGCTAAAAAGTTATCACCTTTTTTTGGGGGGGGGGTAACTGAAACAAAAATGGCAGAAAGTGAAAAAATTGTTTTTAAAATACTCGGTTCCACACTTGAGAGTATTTAATACTTGGACAACTAAAGCTAGCAATTTTTGATCTTCAAAAATTCTGAGGTGAGATAGTCAACAGATATATTTATATACTTAGTTGGCCATGTAAAAAACAATTTTTTTTGAAATCAATGAAACAAAGTTTTGCGTGAGCATGTTTTAGGTTTTTAAAATATAAGTTTTTGAAGTTTCAAGAATTCAAAAATTCGAAAGATATAAAGTTTTGTGTGGGTAGAGAAAAGTTATTATACGGAAAGTTAGGGATGATTTCCTTATGAACAAGTTTAAAATACTGCAAAATTTCTTTCATTTTCGATAATCGTATTTATTTTCATTACATTTCAAAAAAAAAATTAAATATGAATATCATTTTTATAAGACCTTATAATATTTCGTTAAATTTACAGTTAACCATTCATATATTCAATTTTCTAGTGAAATTTTTAATTCTCTTANATTTCTATGATTTTTCTCAAGTAAGTTTATACAATAATCCCGCTAAAAACAAATATCAATGCAAAATAATTATTCATCAAATTCTTTTTTGTTACGTAACACGTTATAATGTTTATTTGCAAAGTATAATTTTGGCACCGTATTTTAGTCCTGGTGGTGAATTGAAACCGCTATCAGCGGATACTATCCACGATATCATCACAAATTACGAAAAGGGCTTACTTAGAGTCAAATAATTTATGGTCGAGCAAATATATCAAAAATGGACCCACTAAGCATATTAGAGCTAGATTTCAATTTTCCCATTTTGGAAAGTTTGTTAATCACGTGTCTAAATGAATTATACTCAGGGTTCGAACAAGGGGAACCAGGGACCGGTGTGAAACCGATATTATCATGAAAAAATAATCCAACAGAAAATGAGTGCTGACACATGTCACCTAGTGGTCAGAAAAAAAGTCTGAAAATGAGAGTTTTCGTCAGCTTTAATTTCCTTTTTTTGAAAAAATTCTTTCATTTCACCCAAATTTTTTCGTAAAAATTAAAACATTTTTTAAAAACGCTTGCAAATATGGGTTATTTTCACTTTGAAATCGAAAAATATCGATTACGGGGGCTCCTGGTCCTTTTTCACTAGATTTTAAGCCAAAAATTTGTATTTAATTCCGCTTTTGCTATCGACTCATCCGATTGAATCTTTAGATTGCTTAAACATAGCACAAATGTCTGATCAATAATTGAATTTAAAAAATTGGTCCGAATCCGACGATTGTTACTAATTTTTTCAAGAAAAACTAGTAATTTAACAATTTCAGTAATCTAAGAAAAAAGATAAAATAAATTGATCCGATGAACTAATTTTTTTTTCTTTATTTTTCACAACATATTTGTGCTCAGTTGAGCCATCTAAGAATGTTATCGGATGAGTTGTTTTTAAAAGCCGAATTAAATAAAAAAATTGGCTTAAAAACTAGTTAAAAAGGACCAGGATTCCCCGTAATTGATATAACAAAGAATTTCTCAAATTTTGCAATTGACCGAGAAGGCTGTGAAAAAATGTTAAGATGTCATTTTTCACTTTTTAACAGAAAATCGATTATTTTTTGAAAAAATCTCAAAATCGGAAAAAAAATTATTGGTCAAAATACTTGGTGAAAAATTCTCTACGAAATTGGTCAATAAAAAGTCGTACTGGGAACCTTCAGATATCGTCACTCACTCCCTTAAAGACGGTACTGGTCGCAGATTTGGGTTCTTGACTCAGGTATTACAGCCAAACTGCTTAGGATGAAAACATCAAGAAAAAGCTTTTTTCTTGCACTAATTTTAGTTTGTGATAAAATGCAATATATTTCCAATGTAATTTTTTTCGTGAATGTGACGGGTCATTGCTAGCGTAGTGGGGCTTGGTCCTCAGCCAGGCTTGTAAAAGGAATGGGTTTTGCGTGGGCTTTGCGTGGGTTTTACATCCCTTTTTTGCCTAGTTTTAAGCAAAAGATAGGGGAAAATGGGGATGGGGAATCCCCATTGGGGATAGAAAATCCGGTCGGGGATGCATCCCTCTACAAGCCTGGTCCTCAGCTTATGATCTAAATAATTTTAGACTGAAGTTACCTTTGGGTTTGCATGGTTAATTTTTACAGGCGGTTTAATTCAGGAAGTATCCAACTACAAAAATTAGTACACGAACTTTGTATTTTTTACTATCGGTTATATTTCGGAAGTAACCAATAAATTTGCCGGGTCTATACGAGGTCCCTAATCTGTATATGAGATCTCCTGAGTGGAGTTAAATTTGGTTTACAATTGTTCAATAAAACTGGCGCTAATATTAAGGAAATAAGCCAAATGTTAACCGTTTAATTACTTTTTGAAGACCACAACTCCTAAAAGGTGTTGATGACTATAATTAAGAGTTATAAGAACCTTTTTTTGATCGACTTATTTTGTAGAGAATTTCTCGTTGTTTCTTTATGTTCGAAGGATTTTAACAAATTTAGAATTTCTTTCAAAATGATTGGTTTTAGATAAAAAATATTTTCTGTTCAAAATCATAATCCATAATTTTGAAAATTTAAGATTTGAAATAAAAGTTACCAATTTCGATCTAAAATTTTTTTATATTGTTCAACTATTGAAAATGAAGACACTTAAGGGGGTAGCAGCGATGTGGGAGATTGGTTCATTTTTTCTGAGTGATATATATATGAAAGAAAAAAAATGTGAAAATTTATTTTTTTATTTTTTATCTTCAATAAAAGTGTCCATTCGTACAAACGTTAATATTTTTAATTTCTAAACATAACTAACTATCTGTAAAAATATTAAAAAACACTTTTCATTGGAACTTCATTTCCAACTAAACCCGATGTAAGAATGTTTATTTAAGACAATATAAAATAATATAAAATTGTCAATATTTATCAACTTCAGACATTTTTGAGTGTTATCCGCTAATTAGTGAGTGAATCATAAATTATGATTCATAATCCACATGAAAAAATTCCTCAATACGAAAGTTTTATCCTGAAAAATGGCAAAAAACAGCTTTTTAAGAATAAAAATTGACCTTCAATTGCGTTTAAATATAAAAATGTCCTGACTTTTGAAAGAAGTGACGCCTATAACACCTGAAATTTAATTAAGATTTTTTGCAGAAATAAAATTTCATTAAATTGCGTGGCAAATGGCACAAACCGGTGTCGCAAGCCAGTGTTGTAAATTTCATCAGTAGTTCAGAAACGATATTCGCTTGACCAATCGGTTAAAATACGGAAACCGAATAGATAACAGAAAATTTCACGAGTGATTCGGCCTGATTTTTATAGAGATTTCAAAAACCACTAATAAAAATTTTTGGACTTGATTTGCAGAAAATGTTCATAATATTTCTATAAAAGTCGACAAAAAATGACAAATAAACATTTTATGATTTTTTAAACAGCGGTCAGAAAATATGTAGACATGAAAAAAGTAAAAGAGCCTATTTTTTTGTTTTTTATTCACAAATTTCAAAAACAAAATCCCAAAAAATTTTGGACAAAAAATGCGTGAAATTGTTATAATGCTTTGAATTTTTTTGAAAATTTTACGAATTCAAAAATAAAAGTTCGAACTCAAATCTTTCCTAAAATAGATAAAAAATGATTTAAATAAGCTGATACACATTTATTCTGGTTCAGCTAACGATATTTAGCACAAAAAAAATAAACCAACTAATTATTTTCGTTAGTTAAATTGACACTAATCTTCCACATCGCTGCTACTCCCTTAAGTCGGAAGACTGCCGAAAACGGTTAACTTCAACCGTATTTCCAAAAAAGCTCAAAATTTCAGCAAAAACAAGAAATTGACTTGTCTTTTCTGAGACTTTACAGAACAAAAAACCTTTAAGGGAGTACTGGTCGCATTTCAAGGCCAAAAACAGGGTTTTCAGCGTCGCCTCAATGAAGTACTAGAAACAGCACGAACATATGTTTTTCAGTTTAGGGATAATTGAACATTAATCTTGCTTTCACAAAACAAATCGAAGGCCTCTGATTGGCCGACCAATCAGGAACGTCCTTTCAAAAATGGCACTATTTTCACTTCAAAAGCCTACTCCTCCCTGAGTTTTAAAGAAAGAGAATACTTTTATAGCTTTTATTGACCACAGAAAACGTGGGCAGAACCCCAAGTTCCGTTTAACTCAAAAAATTTTATCCGGCGCTTAAATGAGCAACAAACTGTATTTTGGCCTTATTTTGAGTGCCTCGGGGAAAATACTACTCGTCCCTGGATTTTGACGGCAGAAACCTAAAACTGGTATGTTTTCGATCCTTGAGGATACGCGCAAAGCCCCTAGTTCGACAATTTGCATTTTTGTATCTCGTCTTTTTGGAAACCGCGATTCAAATTTTCAGAAATTTCCAAAATTTGAAAAAAATCACACTGAATATGTTCAAATCGCC
>SCLH01079824.1:332354-345126 GCA_004367855.1 Oikopleura vanhoeffeni
AAAAACTCAGTGGAAAATTCTCTACAAAATGGGGCAATCAAAAAAGTTTTCTGAGAAATCTCAATTATCGTGCCCCACATCCTTAAGATGGACTAAGGTTGGGAAAAGGATATTGAGGTTTTTATAAATTCTTTGAAGAAATGAATTTTTCTAAGCATTTTTAGACAAATGATTTTTTTTAATTTTGTGTTTTTTCCTATCATCTTACACAGAACCCGGATGCCATTGAAATGACACACAAAACAAGATAATGTGTTGAAAATTGATTTTTAAAAATTAAACAGTTGGTAAATACAGAAAAAATATTAAAACTACTTTTTAAAAGAACGTAAGTAATATTGGTATTAGTTGGACTTGTTTCATTCTTTGGTAATTCACTTCTTCTTGGAATAATTTATGTCTAGGGATGCCACGGGTTCATCATAACTGTATTATTCATACACTATAAAATGTATGCAGTTAATTCAACAGTTTTTGCACATCAATTTTCAACGGCCGAAAAATGCATGATTTGGTGACCAGAAGGCGTCAAAGTAGTCGATTACAGGGATTTGGAGTTCCAAAATAGAATCAGTGTAAAACCAAATAGTTTAATACAGTCTAATGTTTGAACGAAAATCTCAGATCTCGCGAAATAAGATCACTGATTGATCGACCAATCAGAAACAATTTTAAAAATAAAATGACATATTTTGTTTGAAAAACCCTAAAAAATTATTTTTGAATTTTTACCACAAAAACGTAGGCAGACCTGTTATTACGCTTTTAAAATTCGTCCAAAATTTTCCCAAAAAACTCTTATAATGTTTTTTAGCTTATTTCAGGGCCAAAGTCTATTTATGCGAAAGTATCCGCCATATAATTTCTAGTCAAAACTTTAAAAACTATTTTAATGAATGGATTATCAATAAGTGTAACGATGCCTAAATGTGTTTGCCGCACCACGCTTTTGAATCCGCGCCTTTGATTGGCTTCCTAAGTTAAGCTATGGGTGTGGAGGCGCGCAAAAGTGCATAGTGGATCCAGAAAAATATAGGAAACAATAGTCTACACTGTGGAGAGCTGTTTCTATGAGAACCTTAATTTTTGTGTTTCAAAACCGTACTTTCCATCGAAATTACTTTCCTGGCAGAGTATAAGAATACAAGTTCTCCCGGTTTATTTCAATTGTTCATATTTTAAAAACTATTGTTGTGATAAATATCTATTACGAGTCCTCCTGGTACATATAAGCTAGTTTTTTAGCCAAGATTTTTATACAATTCGGCTTTTGAAAACGACTCATCCGATTAAGTCCTTAGATAGCTCAAACTGAGCACAACTATTCAGAGATAAATAAATTTAAAAAAGGTCCGAACGTTCAAAGAACTACGTTAAACCCACTACGAATCGAATTATTGTTGTTTAATGTGCACTGCTCTGCAACTAATCAAATGCGAACGCAGATCGATTATGTAACATTATCGATATTATTTATTTACCAATTAATCACCAAAGTAAATTAAGTGTACAGAAAATTATACCGTAATCCCGGACGGCTAGCAGGTGTCTTTCAAATCCAATTTGTACGTTGAGTTTTTTCCGGTAGGTCGCCAAAAATAAGCCCGTAATCTAAATTATCGATATTAGTTACCTTTTATATTTTCTCTATCTTTAAAGTTACCTTCAGAATCGGCGAATACGAATGAATGCGTTTTCGCTTCGATTCAATTTTAACGTTAAAGATTACTGTTATTCTAACCGTTTTGCCGGTAGTGATTAAACCTTTGTTTTCTAAATCTAACGCTAGCGAAACTTGGTCTAAACGACTCAAATGTTCGAGTGTAACTCGTTACATTTATAAGGGAGTTTTAATCACGTGATAGCTGGGGTAAATTTACGGAATCAGACTATTGTTTTCAATTTTTTAAAGAAAAACTGATAATTAAAAAAATTCAGTAATCTCGGAAAAAATAGTCCAATTTTTTATTTTATTATTCACTAAATATTTTTGCTCAGTTTGAGCTTTCTAGAAACTAAGTCGGATGAGTCGTTTTCAAAAGCCGAATTTTAAACAAATTTTGNAGGACCCGTAATCGATATAGCGTGATGATGAAAAAATCATGACATCCCTATTTTTGCGAAGCGCAAGGAACTATCAAAACGTCCAAGTCAAAATGGATACATTGCTAATCTTTATTTTGCTATGATAGCTATCGCTGATCTTATTGCTACTGTTTTCTTTATTCCGTCCCAAATCTACGTCAACGTCAGACCTCAATGGCTTTTGGGATTTTTCTACTGTAAATTGTGAGTATTAAAAATTATATAATGAAGAATAAGGTTTTTGGGTAAGTTTATTCGATGATTCGAAATTCAAGATTAAAATAATACCAAATAATTCGCACAGCTTTCCAAAAAGACTTATTTGAAATGAATTAAACGTTTTGACCTACTAGACACTAATGCCCTGGAGAAAGCAGGTTTAAGCCTTGAAGATCTTGGTTGCCAACATGCGGCAAGTTCTAGAACGCCTCATAAAATTTCAAAAACTCTACTAATCCTCGAGCTTGCAAATGATTTAACTAAAACTTGGCATGAACCACGAAAATTATAATGTTCTTACTAGAACTCCCAAGACTTTCATGTCAAGATTTTCAGCCGTTCTAGTCTCAGCATGCAGTTTAAATTTGGCCAACAAACAAAAAAAATATGCTTCAATATTTTCAGCAGAAGCACGTTTTTCTTTTGTTTTCTTTGAATCCTAGAAAATCGGCTTTTAGTTAACCAGAACTGAAAGCGCGAAAAAAAATGAGAATAACATAAAATTGAAGGTTTGGTGATGCCGAGTAAAAATCTGCCTACAGCGTTTTTGATATTTTGGTTTTTCTGGTTGAAAATAATGTTTCGAGGTTTTTCTAAGATAATAAGTTGATAAAATGAAAATTTCGAACTTTTTTGTTTATTAATTTTTGTCGTTTTTTCAGGCAATTTTTATTTTCTGAATAATTTTATAAAAATTTTAGACCTCAAAGTCACCGAAAAACATTAATACCACTACCCCCTAAAAGGTTACATAATTATTATTAGTGAATTTTAAACTGTTTACAATATTTTACATCCACAACCTCCGTAAATAACAAGTTATTGCCGTATTTTAAATACGGTATTTAGTCATCATTTCCTTGGAAATGCTTGTGATACGTTTTCTGTTTACGGAATGATGTTGATGGCTGTCTCCCGATATTCTTCTATTTCATCGATGACTGGCCAGGAATGGATTAAAACTGAATAAGGAACCGCCTATAAAAACATAACGTAGTTGAAAAACAAAAAAATAACTCACGCTCGAACTTACGACAATGCATTGTTTGCAAAATAATAACCGAAACGCACAAAAAAATTAAGTAAGTTATTTTTTTCAAACTTCAAATGAACTTTTTACAAACTTTCAAGAATTTTTTTACAGACTTTAAACAAATTTTTTGAATAATTTTGGCAAAATTTTTTAAAATTTTTTTTTAATCGAGAAATTTTGAACAAACTGTTTCAAAAACTTTAACGAACAAACTTTTTTGCAAACTTTAACAAACTTTTTCAAAAACTTTTCCAAACTTTCAACGAACTTTTTTGCAAACTTCTTGTGGGTCCATAGAAATACTTAATAAATTAATCTATCGATATTCAGATCACGCTATTGCTTTCTGGCTTGACTTTGAGCGCTTGTCAGTGACAAGTTGTCACGTCTAAGCTACATGTCAGATGATAATTTTATTAATCAGATGAAGGATGAACTTAAATTAAATTAAGTCGAACTTCTTCTAATTATCATAAAGTATCCCTAAAAGTGCGTGTTTCACTTTGTAATTAAAAGGGTACAAACTCTCAGACAATACTCAATTTAACTATATTAGTCAACTAAAGTTTAAACTTTGAAGTAACTAGGTAAACATTTAACATAGATATATTAAAGATTGGTATCTCTAGGTCTGACATTGGTCAATATCCTTATTTCTGGTGATTTTATTAGTCAAACGCAGGTCGAACGCGAAATGACGAATACAGTATTCGCAAAAAAGACGGAAAACCGTTCTGAAACCTTTTACATGAAAATGAATGCGGCAAAAAAAATATTTTTTCTTGAGCTGATGGTTAATTTGGGATGCCAGTAGAAATTTCATCATGCCGAAGGATTATTTATATTTTCAGGTATTTCGTGACAAAAAACTAACCCGATCAGCTCTGTGAAATATCGCTGAACCAAGATCGTTTGTTCCCTAGGGATCGTCAAAACTATCTGCCCTAATCTGCTAAACAGATTTTTTTTCATGATTAAACCATGATGGTTTACCGCCTGTCTCTGATATCGGGCTGCCAAAGTCTGGTTTACACTGTTAACTTTACAGAGTTCATTCAAAATTTACAAAAAAAACGTTAATTTGACCATTTATTAGGTTATCGGCCACCAGGATCGCTTGGTTACTTAGGACACGCTCTGATCACTGTAATATAAATAGATCCCTTTTGTTGTCACTCAAATTTAGAACATTATTTTTGAAATTTTCACTGTAAGTTTATTTGTTTTTGAAGAATAAAGTGTTCTGAACACTGTTTAAAAATATTGAGGAAACGACATTGTTCATTCAATTACTTTGAATCATTTGATGAAGTGTAAATTGTGTTGATTTTGTTATGAGGTTATCGAAGCGAACTCATTCAACTCATTATATTATATCGAAATTATCCTTGCTGCGCCTTTTTGGACAAACGCGCCTTTCATAACATGACACTTGTCCAGAAAGGCGCAGCAGGGATAATTTTCGATATAGTCTACAGTATGTGTTTTTTTTACTTGCGAAATGAAAATTGTCATTAAGGTGATTACGGTCAATAAAAAATGGTAGCTAGTGGATTATATTTTCAAACCCTTGACATCGGCTATAGCTTGGCTTTCAAAATAAAATCCACCTAGTTACCATTTTTAATTGGCCGTAATTATCAAAATGACAATTTTCATTTCGCAGGCAAAAAAACACATACTGTATATAATACCCTTTCACCCTTGTCAGCATATAAAAAAAGTTCCGCCAAGGCACCAGAGCCACTATACTGGCTCTTCTTTGAACGTTGTTTACGGAAAGTTCAAGACAGTTAGAGTTTCCATTTTCTTTGCATGAAGAAGTTGAAAGATTATATTTTTGCACCCGACATTTTATATTCTAGAATTTTGATTTTTAGTTCTAGAAAATATAGTAAGAAAAGCAAGGTATATCACGTGATACAAAGTCACTGTTGTCTTCACAAGTTACTTTTTTTTTAACGATGCACACGTATCTGGCCTACATCAAAGTTTTGTCCGATTAGATCTATATATCATATATATATATTATAAATCAAAAGTTATTTGAATATTACTTAAAAATTTTATGGAAAAATCACGATTTTTATAAAAAATGCTTATTTTTCTCACTGAAAGCAGATTATTACACTTTTGTTATCATTTTTAGGTAGATTTGGTGATTCAGTAACACTGTGGACAATTTTTGGTCGCTTAACGGTATGGTGGTTCCTACATTTTCTGCAGTTATTATGTCATAAAATGCACCAAATCAATCGTTGATGTTTTAAAAGCAAAAAACGACCCAAATAAGAAAAAAAAATAGAAAATTTTTCGATTTTTTCTGAGTATTTTTTACAAAATTAAGTTGAAAAATAACGTTTGTTTCAATTTGACCTCTAAAACTTCAAAATTTCGGCTTGACGTAACTTTCTCTTCGGTGTTTCCTCAGTTTTTTTTGAGCCTACTTTCAAAAAAATCGAAGCACATTTTTTATCGGAAGTTTTTTCACGTGACCTTGAAAAATTCATATTTTTTGTTTGGGCCGAAATTTGACAAAACTCACTTACAAAATTTCTGTTTGTTTAGAGCTAGCTTTTGCAAAAATTTGAGTAAATTTTGAAATTTAACCTAGGAGGAGATAGATTTTCTGATGAAAAAAGTCCAAAAACCGGTATTTTGGACCGGTTTTTTACGTATTCTAGAAAAAATTCTAGAATAAGGGGGTACTGGTCGCTGGAATTGACTTTTTTGGATGAGAAATCAGCCTAACCGAGAAACTACGGAACAATTAAGATTAGCTATGTTGAAGATCTTTCTCCTCCCAGGGTTTATTTAGAAAGCAGCTCAAATTATAACATATCCTGTATGACTTCTAAACTAAGGTCCTCTGAAAGCGTTTTTTTCAAAAATCACTTCAGTTTTTCAAGAAATCGCAGAAAACTACCGATTTTTTGCGATTTTTAGCATTTTTTTCACCAGAAATCTATCTCCTCCTAGATTATATTTTGGAATCCACTCAAATTCCAGCAAACACTAGCACAGAACAAATAAAAACTCCTCTTAAAGCGTTTTTTCAAATTTAGACCTCAAACTCAAAATATTAATTTTTGAAGGTCACGTGAAATAATTTCAAAAAAAAAATGTGCTTTGATTTTTTCGAAAGTAGTTTCAAAAGAAAGCTACGAAAACACTGATCAGAAAGTTTGCTTACGTCAAGGTAGAATTTTCTAGTTCGAGTGGTTAAATTAAAGCAAACGTTGTTTTTGAACTTCATTTTGAGAAAAATACTTAAAGAAAAATCGAAAAAACACAAAAATTTAGAAAAATTTTTTTGGATAATTTGGTCGGTAGTACACTTGATTATCATTCCAAATCAATTTGGACTATTTTCAACGACCCAAATGGCTCATAAAACCAGTACCCCTTAAGGGGGTTCCCAACGGTATGAAAGGTGTTTTTGAAGGTCTTTTACAGAAAAACGGTAAGAGCTACAAACTTCTATTTAGTATGACTGTAATGATCAAAACCTCGGCTGAAAATCATTTGACTTTAAGAGTTTTACTAAATGGAATTTTAGCAGTAAACCGAATTGAAAACCGGTAATTTCAAATCTTAAAAAATGTTCAGTGCCTTCAAAAAAGCGAAAAAAATTGAAAATTATTGAGATGATGTAAAGCTGCAGAAGCAAACTACTCTGAGGCTGAAATTTTAAGTTTTGTTTTTCGAACTCTAGAATTTCCTCAAAAAATTAGATTTTAACAAGTTTCGCCATAACATATTCAGCGCCTTGAATTTTCAATAAATTTTTTTTGCATTCTTATATCTCAAACAAATTGTGTAAGTAAACTAGTGTGGAAGCAAAATTTCCAAAAAAATGTCTCGTTTTCATTCTAGAGGCGCGCAACTTTAAAATTTTGAAAAAAATGGTCAAAATTAAAAAAAATTTAGGGTCATCTTTAGGTTGATTTTTGCTTGTTTAAAAATTAAATAAGTTTCGATTTTTGTCAATTATTGAATCAACAAACACTGCTGACACATTTGAAGATACAAAAAATTTTAACAATTCAGTCCCAGTACCTAATCACCCCGTTTTTATGCCGAGGTCTTCAGCCCTGAGGTTTGTTCGAAACAAAGAGAAATACCAGATAGATTTGATAAAAAATCAAAAATATTATTTTTCGACATTTCAAAATCGAATTTATTTTAAGGTGTTTCATTCTGTTGGGAACCTCTTTAATTTTATTTTATAATAATTTAATTTTTTCGTGAAATACTTAAAATTGAAAATTTGGAAATTTCACTTTCAAAAAATATATATATTTTTTAGAAGTAAAAAATAGCCGGAAAACCCTAATAAATCAATACCCCGTAATATCCGAACCAAATATCTAAAAAAACAATTTATATTATTTTTGCAATCGCATCCACATTCTTTATAATGTGTTTGAAAGAAACGATTCTACGATTTTTTTGGCTTTTTTTGGATGCTTTAGGTATGCTTGAGCCACTATAATGGCTCTGTGCTTACAAGGGTTAAGAGGATTGAACGAGCAAATTTTGAGGTCATGTTATCATGAAGACAACTAATTTGACATTAAAAATTATTAATATTTGAACGGTATCAAATATGAAGTTATCTTTTTTCATCAGTTTTGGCGTTAAAATTTCTTAATTTCAAATCCAAACAGGGTATCACTGTCACGACGACCTATATTCTTATATTTTTGGCATTCTTATTATCGATTGGCACTGCTATACCCTTAACTTATTATCATCAAGTCGTGGACATGGCTGATTTGTACCCGTTGAATTTTACTGAATCCTTTGTTCTTTGCCTCGATATTTCAATGGGCTCGACAAAACAAACCCTTATTATCTTTATTTTTGTTATTCAGGAAAAGATCTGGAATTTTCCGAGTCCCATAGAGAGGGTTATACTGTACCCGGGACTCCACCCGAGGGTTATACTCTACCCGGGAGCACTATCTGTCAAACTAAGAGCGTCAGCAATAATTCTATAGACTAAAACCTTCTCAAAAAAACTGAATCCGACAATTTTTGAGCGATCTAGTGGTATTTTGTAATAAATTGCGTGCCAAATGGCACAAACTGGTGTCACAAGCTAGTGTTGTAAATTTCATCAGTAGTTCAGAAACGATATTCGATCGACCAAAATTAGATACCAAAAAAAACACAACTGATTCGGTCTGATTTTTCAAGAAGAATTCAAAAAAGCATGAATAAAAAATTTTGGACTTGATTTGCGAAAAATTTTCATAATATTTCTAAAAAAAATCGACAAAAAATTACAAATGAACATGTTATGATTTTTTAAGCAGCAGTCAGAAAATATGTAAACATGCATGAAAAAAGTAAAGTGGCTATCTTTTTCGTTTCTATTCACCAACATTTCAGACAAAAAACTAAAAAAAATTTGGGTGAAAAATCGTGAATTTATATAATGTTTTGATATTTTTGAAAATTTTACGAATTCAAAAATAAAGTTCGAACTCAAACTTTTCCTGAATAGATGAACAAATATTTTAATGAGCTGATAAACATTATCTGTTCAGCTAACGATAATAAGCACAAAAAAATAAACCAACTAATTATTTTGTAAGTTAATTGACGCCAGTCTGCCACATCGCTGCTACCCCCTTAAGCTATTTATTTCAAAAACAATTTATGATCATTTTGATGACAAATACGAAGGCGGAAATGCTGATAACCCAAAAAAATTGTAAGCTGCAGAGATTTGCACCAAAAATTTTTTTATCTTAATCGATGCAGAATTTTCCGAGCTTTTAGTAAGGCATAATTAATCACTGAAGGTGGTTGGAGGAGGCACTTAAATCGACATTTTAAAATTCAAAATGCCATTTTATCCAAGAAAAAATTTCAAAAAAAAATTTTCTGTTCAAAACTTTTCTCTTAAAATTCTGTCCCGGGTAATCAATTCATGCGCTGATTTAATTATTAGCTTCAAATACGATTTTATCATCGGGTACAACCCTATTCATAGATCATGATGCATGGTGCCATCAGGGATCGGAAAACTGAAAAATTTTGCTGGGGCTGGGTCGCCTGGGCCACTATTTTTGCTGAGTCTGGGCTGGGTCGGGGCTTTTTTTGGGCCCAGGCGCTGGGCCACATCTGGGCCATATCCGGGCCATTTTTTTTGGAAGTTTTGCTGGGTCTTGGCTGAGCCGGGAATTTTTTGGCCCGGGTGCTGGGCCACATCTGGGTCATTTTTCAACCAGGGCGCTGGGTCAGTTCAGGGCAATTTTTCGATCAGGGCGCCAGGTCACACAAGGGGGATTTTTCAAAAACATTCTCCTTCTGAGTAAATGTATTTGCAGTGGTCGTTATATTTGCTCAAATTGAAGATTGAACAATTCGGGTATATCCATTATGATGCCCGGGTAACACTAAAAACTTATTCCTTATTCTTTTAACAGGCAAATAAGTTTTTAGTGTTACCCGGGCATCATAATGGATATATAAAGGCCAAATGCTTAAAAAAAAGAGGGCGAATTTTTTAGAATGATTTGAGCTATTTGTTTTTTTGTCGAAATTTTTGTCCAGGTTTTTTTAGGCCGCCCCCATTCTAGAGCAAAACCGTAGTAGGTATCAAAAACGATTTTCTGCATTTTATATTAAAATTGTAAAAAAGCTCGAAAATAAAGAAATTGTGAAAATTTTAGAAAAAATCTAAAAATGCATACTTATTTTCTTGTATTTTTATCACAAAAATGCACCATACAAAATAAAAATTATTGCAAAATAAAAATTGGTTGTTTCAGCAGGCCAATTTAATTAGTCAAAACATATACTTGAATAATCAATTTTTGTTTTTTTTCGCCCTGGCCATAATTTCCGACCGGGCCCTTGTTTTTCGCTTTAATTCACTTATCGCCCAGGTCTTAATGTTTTTCGCCTCAATTAATTTTATGCCCGGGCCACTTTTTTCGCCTGGCGCTGGGCCAATTTTTTTTGCCTGGGTCTTGGCCAAGCTGGGCCACGATTTTGATGGGTCTGGGCTGGGCTGGGTCGAGGTTTTTTTTGGCCCAGGCGCTGGGCCATATCTGAGCATCATCTGGGCCGCTTTTCGCCCAGCTTTTGCCGATCCCTGGGTGCCATAATTTACTTTCAATTCAAGGATTTTGTCGGACAACAACGCGTTTTAATGTTTATTGCCGTTTGTGAACCTCGGAAAATAAAGAATAAAAACATTTCGATATATATCTGGATATATATCTTGGAATATATTTTGGATATATATCTTGAAATATAAAAAAAAATTGAAAATCTTCGATTATTTTCGGAAAATTTTGATAATTTTTGGGAAATTTTGATAATTTTCGAATTTTTTCAAAATTCTTAAATTTGTTACAATATTTTCTGAAATAAACCCAAGGCTTTGATTATTTTAGTTGATAAATCACTTATAACAAAAATTTGATAATCTACAGTGGCTTAATCGAAAATGGTTCAGACATTTTTTTTGAAAATTCGCTTCATAACATGATATCCGTGACAATTACCTATTTATTAAATTCTCGACGGTAAAATTAAAACCTACGCACATAATTTGAGTGACATAATTTATCAATATTGTGAAAAGCTTTAATTTCACTTTCGCGGATTTCCGGGGTCTTATGATAAGTATGACGCATTTCATGTTTTAACCAAATCTCCCAAAAAAAAATTATTAATAATATAGTCGTAGAAAGGTTCTATTGAAGCCTAGTTCTACTACGTTCTACTAGAACCCTTATCTTGAAGACCGTTGTTTCCGTGAAAAGCGTAGGCGAATAGTTTCCCAGATAAATTTTGTAAGGACGTTTGTCGATATAATTCAATGCCATTTATTCTAGATTTGATAACAGTTTGTGATGACATTTCCTATCATAACTGCTGCCTATATTTTAATGCTTTTGACGCTGAGACAAGCGAAGAAAGAATTTAATCAATTTCGTGACACCCATCTCAATAACGGACGAAAAGTGAAACCCATTGAACGAAAAATCTGTATCTGTATACTGTGCTATGTTATCACCTGGACACCCTATTGCATTGTTTATATGATAGAAGCTTTTGACTCTGAGTATCAAGCTGAGGAAAAAGGTTCAAAAATCAAGTTGATATTTCTGATTTTTGACCGATTATCAAAATAGAGAGAAATTAGGCCAAAATGTCAATCATCATAAAAAATTATTAAGTTTATCATTTTTTGATGGGAAATGTAAATTAAAGAAAGTCAATTATAAAAAACGATGTTTCGAATTTTGTCTAAAATTAAGATGAAAAACTGAAATCCGAATAAATCTCTTGGTTATTACAGTTTGAAATTTATCCAAAAAAGTTACTCTCGAATTATTTGAAAAGCGAAGGAAAAATCAATCTCTCTTATAATTCCTAGATAAGCAGTGATTTTTACGAATAATGCTTTTTTACCGACATTGAATATTCGGCGTGGGCGTTGATGTTTATAATTACAAAACGAGATTCTTGCGTTCGTAGTACATTCCAATAAAATGAAAACTGAGATTTAAAAAATCACACAGTCCCAGTTTTAACTGATTCGCAGAAATTTTCAAACTAATTTTGTTTTCAGCGAAAAAACAGAATATCTTACACCTACATTTAAGGAGGTCACTCTCCTTACTAATTAGGCCAAAAAAAATAAGAATGAGCTTGGTCTTAGACTTTTTCGATCACTGGTTTGCTCACCAGGTGGCGTTGAAGTGAAAATTCTAGGGCATGTTATAAATAGGGCTGGTTTTCAGGTTATCTACTGTACCAGATGACAAAAAAATTTTCGCTTAGCCATACGCTAGATTCACTAAATTTCTAGTCACAACGAAAATAATTAGTAATTTGAGCTTGCAGATTAGCCTGGAGAGCAGTTATAACATGCCCTAGAATTTGCACTTCAACGCCACCTGGTGAGCAAACCAGTGATCGAAAAAGTCTAAGACTAAGCTCATTCTTATTCTTTTGGCCAAATCAGTAAGGAGAAAATTTTTAAGAAAAATCTATTTGCGTACATGACCCCCTTAAGATGGTTGTATAGGCTGGATTCCAGCCGCTGGAAAGGCTTTTTCGAAGGCTCATAACTTTTTATTCCTTCATAACAATCTTATAAAAATCTCAGGAATAGTAGTTCGTTATCTCTGGAACACATTTTACTTCTACCTTTTTTCATAGCATGTTCGACCAACCGGTAAATTGAGTTGACCGCGAGCAAAAAAAAATTTTCGTTGTATTTACGAATTCATTTGTATGCGTACAGAACATTTTCGACGCAATTTATAAAAAAATGATATCGCCCGACGTTAAAATTTTGGGCCTTAACTCCCAGGATCACAGTTTGAAAATTATTTTTTGAGCTCAAGGTCATCGTATCAAATTTTCAGTAGTATCAAAAGATTCACAACTATCATGTTTCTG
>SCLH01079824.1:346294-379071 GCA_004367855.1 Oikopleura vanhoeffeni
GAAATGGCCTCGGAAGAGGCTCAAATTTGCGACACCCACTCCCTTAATCCCCATTCAAATTGAAAGAAAATGAGAAATTCAGATAAAATTTCTATAAAAAAAATGATAAATAATTCAGAAAATATCAGGTTTGAATTTATCCGATACTTTTTTTTACTGATATTTCAAAAAACAACATATCGATAATAGCACCTTGGTTTTTAGTTTAAACCCTCACGTGCGCACAATGTTTCATCACTTACATTATCATTTTTCCAAACTGTGTTTCAAAACACAATGGCGCAAGTGGTAGTTCTTCATCAATATCCTTTTTTTAAGTATGCTTTAAACACCCTTATTATAATGAAGGTTTCGAAAATTGAAGAAAATATTAGCTTACTTGGAACGCTCTTGCTTGAAAACCCAAATTTAGGTTCTAGACGGTTGACGCAATGGATCCGATTTTGAACCTTATCTTTAGAGTCCGTTGATATTAATACTTTGGCAAATCGCCTTATTTCTGAGGTATGCACATTACATCAATAACCCGCTGACACTGATCCTTGGATCAAAAACATTAAGAAAAGAAACTAATGCCTTTTTGATATCATCAATTAAAGGTCAACATAGATGGAGAACAGGGTAAATTTAATTTTGGAAACTAGAAAAATATTAGCCTAAAAAAATAATTCGTGTGAATCTTTAAAAATTTGAAACATACAAAAATTCAATTTTCAGATTTTTGAACTTAATTCAGAGTTTGCGATTCTAACAATGCTGTAAAATTATTATTATAAATTTATTATCAACATGTATTTTTTAAAGGGTCCTGTCATTATAAAAAAATAAGTAAATATTATACAATACTTATGCATGTACTATGAAATGAAGGGTATTAGTTTTTGTGCGGATTACCCACGTGAACAATGCGCGTCACTCATTGGCTCTCTGGCTCTTTCGAGCTAACGCGATCAAGCACAAGAGCTGAGTCGAAAAACTGAACCCCCCCATTTGTATTGTATATGATTTGAAATTTTTAGAGTTTGCATTCCAAACTCTGAAATTCAGACTTAAATAAAAAATATTATCATATTTTAATTATCACACAATAGCTTAAAAAAAATTTAACGATAAATTTATTTGTCTTAGGGATAAATCTGAATCCAAAACAGTTCATTTTCGTTCTTCGAGATTTGGTGAAAATAGTAGTAGAAGAACTTCAAGTTCAAATGAGTCAAGAAATGCTTCCACAAATGCTTCCACAAATGCTTCCAAGATGATAGGAAAGTCATAAAATTCTATAGACAAAACTTAAAAATCAGTTTTGAGATCTTTTCTTGGACAATTTTTTTATTTGTTTATTTGTATATAACAAAATACATGATTTTAGCAAAAAAAATGTACCCAAAAACTGCCTCAAAAACATTTTATTCAGCTTTTAATAATTTTTTAGCTAGTATGACCATTTTGCCAAATGTCATCTCAAAATTATTTATACTTCAGCATTAGTTTTTTAAAAAATAACTCTTAGTGTAACTTTATGGTCCCGCGTGACCATATGCCCCTTCATTGCAATTTAAGACCTTTAATCATTAATAATTTAAAAGTAACTGTATTACAGACTGTAATTAACAGTGCTTATTTTCTGCAAAAATTTTGGAATCACCAAAAAAACCTTTGAGCGGGTTAAGGAAAAAAAACTAAGACTTTTTATTTATTTCAACAAACCTCAAAATTGACCACGTGACTGTATCCGACCACGTGATTGAATCCGACAAATCCAGCGCAGTTCATCGATTAATATAATTGTAATTAAATGAATTAATTTAGTTTATTAACCAGTCTCAATTCACAAAAAATATGCTCTTGAAGACTTTTGCATTTATTTTTTGTCAAAAATAATTTAATTTTGTCTAGTTTATAGCCGGAGAAAAAAGCAAGTTCTGATTATAATATAATATATAATATATTATAAATATATTTTTTTAACATTTTCAAATGCAAGATGGTAACTCCGGACACCATGGCTGCTGCAAGAGATTTTGAAGTTTGCGCATTTGCCTCAATTTTGGTTATTGTTTTATTCATTATTTTCATGCATGGTAGAAAAAATATATTTTCACTTACCTCTGAGGGATCAGTTTAACTCTCTTGTATTCAAACTTTTTAAATTACAAATAATCCTCAAAACAAAAAATCTGGATAAAAAAGTTAAATTTCACCGTTGCTGACTCACTTTGAGACCGACTTAAATTTTGTCAGCGAGTGTGAGAGTCATAAAAAAAATTAATTTTTGAGCGTAATGAATGACGTCATTTTCAGGATTGACTTTCCCAAATTTAGTTTTTTAAACTTTTATTAGATTGCCTTTGGTGGAGTATTTAATTCTAAGCTTTTTAGCGAATTACTAAATACGAATCTATTGTGAACCGCATTTTTAAATTCACAAATTGTTCGACATATGACGTCATTCCGAACGCCTACGCGTTTTTCATTTTTTGGACAAAAAATTTAATTTTTGTTCTTATATCGCCGTATGTGCCAGTATCGCCGAAATTTTTTGGCAAAAAACTGTCGGCGATATTGCCCCCTTCCCCTGTACACTGTTTAATTATTTCAAGAATCCGCCATTTTGATCAATTTTAGCAGTCTTTAGTTTTGAATATGAAAACGTTACAAAAAATTATATGCACATATGTTTATTATCAATTTCGTCTTTTTTGAATAAGAAAATTATTTGAAATCCCAACATTGGAAATTTCAAATTTTTTTATCTTGTATGGACCTTAATTTTGGCAGCCGAAAGTTGAGGGCCTATTGAGATACAGTTCACTGTAAAATATTTTTTTTTCATTTTAGACCAGGCTAATTCTATCCAAAAAATCACAAAATGTCTTTTTTAACGTAAACAGTGTTTACTAAACACATCCGATAAATAAAATAATAATTGCAAACATATAGGTAGGGTCTACGGTACGAAGTATGTCGGATGATGCTACTTTCGGTGTTATTCAATTGAAAGTTACAAAACTTCCCTTTTTATACAAAATTTTCAAACAAACAATTATGGTGTTTGTTTGTTCATGAATTAGAAGAATTCCGTGGTACTTTTCTGAGCTAAACTCTGCCTGAAAACATTCATTTTTACTTTATAATATTTTTCGGTGAAAATATGGCGAGAAAATCCACCAAAAGAATTTTTATTGAAAAAAAAACCAATACCAAAATTCTGACCTTTGTGCTTTCATTTAAAAAAAATATTGTAAGAATCAACATTTTATTGGGAAAAATAATATCAGCATATTTTCAAAACTACAGTAATTTTCAAAATTTTTCGAACAACTTAAATTTCCGAAATTTACTGTTACTGCCAACTCATAAATTTATATGTCGTGTAAATTACACGGTGTAATATTACTTTTGATTAATTTAAACAAAAAAAGATAAAGGCTTGGCTGACCTCAGACAGCCTAATTACTGTGACTACAAACAAAAATGTAAAAAGGTTATTCAAAACTAATTTTTTTTCTCTGGAGAGTGAATTTGAAAAAGTTTCAAATAATCAAATACGTTTCTTGTTTTTGTCGTCGGAGTTCTGGACGTCACAAGAAAACACAATTTGGACACAAACAGCTTATTCCTACGTTCATATTAATGAATTTTAATGATAAAAGAGCACCTTTCGAGGAAATTCTCGATATTTGAGAAACAAACTGAATAACCTTTTTGATAATTCATACCAAAAAAGAATTGGCAAAATTAATTGTGTAAACCAAAATTATAGGTTGGTAACGTGACCGGACTTGTCAGAATTTTCGTTTAAGGGGGTGGGTGTCGCTTTTTGGTACCTTTCAAGCCCGCCTCAGATCAAATATAGCGCAGTTGTAAAAAATCTGAGGATACTCGTTTGTAGATCTAGCCTTTGTCTAACGATTACACATCTCAAAGTCAACCTTGTTACATCACACCACCAGGTGGTGAGTCTATTCTAGAGCACTAAACGGTTTTTTTAAAATCTATCTTCTTTTAGACCCCACATACAAAGCGTNCAATCATGTTGAAGGGAAAAGCAAATTAGAGCCAAAATCAGAGACGCGTATTCTTCCACGCTTTGAGCGGTGCATATCGAAAATGATCCTTACTGCGCCTTTTACACCACGCGTGCATAACTATGAGGGCCAGTGTCTAATCAGAATACTCGATTGTCGACTTAATTCAAGAATCCCGCAATTTCCATTGGTCACTTTCTCAAAGTTATGACGCGTGGTGTAAAGGCGCAGCAGGCATCATTTTTGATATGAGTTGATTGTAGTTAAATAAGCCGGGAAATTAGTAAACTCTTGATCGATGCATATTTTAAGTCGTAAAAAGTGAAATTATCAAATGTTAGAAACAATAGGACTCGCGAACGAATAGAGCTTCCCTGATGATGAAAACTGAATACAATTATTTTATACATGTACTTATAAAGGAAAATAATAAAACTTTAAAAAATTGTATTTTTGTCTTTATAACGATTTTTTTCAAGATTTTTTTTTATGTGAAAATAAGAAAAGTCTTGAAATGATCAAAATTGTGTTTAAATTTTTATTATTTGAGTTTTGCTCAAGCTGCAGTGGAGAGAATCGTGGGAGCATAGCGCTCTGATTTGAGGTTCTTAGGCATTGTATGAATACATCTTAATCGAACTTTTTAGAATTGGCAATTTATCGTTCGATTATCAAATAGGATGGTGGTGGGAGTATTATTTCAAAAAAACTGGGTTTGTGAACAGCAGCACACTGTATTGTACAAGCGGTGTGACAGCGTAGGGTTGTATACAAACAACGGTTGATTTTTTATATTTTTCAACCCTCGACCAAAAATAGTCGCTTAGATGATACAAAATGCTAAAATAAATTTAGTATCACGAATATCATAATATTATTGGAAAGTTTCAAAATGAGCAAATGTGGAGCTAGAGAGCTAAACTTTGAAATTTGAGTATTTTTTTGAAAATTAACAAGTTTCCTAGAAACGTGGTCAAGGGTTGGTAATTGATTATATCAAATACAAAAATATATTTATTGTGGTCCTTGCTGGGCTTTTGAAGGAGGATGCAGGGTCTCCATCTTATCTTATGAATCCAGAACACAATAACACGATAATAAATGATTAACTTGAGCATCTCCAAAAGCTCCAATATTCTTCTAAAAATTTTGCAAAAATAAAATTTACGAAACTAAATTTATCGAAAATTTTCTGCCGGTAATTTCAAATTGCCGAAAATGTGATTTTAGTTGAAACAATATACATAAAAATTGTTAACGGGTGTTTATGCAACTAAACGACCATGCGAAGCATTTCAAAATAATAATTAAAAAATTTACGATTCTCCGGGGGCAAAGCCAAGATTTCAAATTTAGGTTATTTCAAACCAAGCTCAGGCGCCGTCCCCTTGTATGAAAATGGAAAAAATGAATCAATATCCAAGCTATCCAATTGACTGAGTATTGCAATACTGCTATGCCATATAATCTATATTTCAAATAGTTTTCTGTATACACATACCACTATAAACTTTCGTGATTGGTTTAAGAGGTATCCCTGCTCCTACATTTTCTGCAAGTTATTATGCTCATAAAAAATGGCCACACAAATCAAATTGTTTATGTTTTGAACGCCATAAAAGCAACACAAAATGACAACAAAAAAATTTTTTTTCGAAAATTTTGCTCGTTTTTTTCGATTTTTTTTCTGAAGTATTTTTTCTCAAAAATTATGCTTCAAAAAAATAAACGTTTGTTCAAATTTGAACCACTAAGACTTCAAAATTGCCGTGTCATGCCGCTAATCCAACTTTCTCTTCACGCTGTTTCCTCAGCTTTCATTTGCAGCCCAACTTTTAAAATTCGAAGCCACTTTTTTTCCGAAATTTTCATTCTGACCATTCGAAATTCATATTATTGAGTTTGGGGCTCGAAATTGCCAAAAAACGCCCGCCTGTAAGTTTCTATTTGCTTTCTGAACTAAGCTTTTTGCAAAATTTTGCAGCCTAAATTTGCAAATTTACCTGGGAGGATAAGGATCTTTTGACGGCGTAATGGTCAAAACGGTGGTTTTTTGCATGTTTCCTAAAAAAATATAGCCAACTTATCGACAAAAACGCCACTGTGAAGTTTGCTTATACCTAATTATACAGGTTTGTTTAAAAATTTTAGGTTTTATTCAAAATATAACTCAAGGGTAGAAATTTCGGGTTTTGCGCTATGGTCTCCTTGTTTCGCTAATGTGTCTGGCGAGTGTATCATGCCAAAAAGTATTTGGCCAAATTTTGTTTTCGCAAGTTGAAGGCTAGCTTCTACAAACTGGCTTATCTGAATTATAATCCTCGAGGCCCTGTTCGGCCTTAATATTTTATCGAGAATATGTCAATTAGGAGCCAGGCGATTACCTTAAGCTGGAAATTTGAACTGAACCGCTATTATCAGTTTAGAATTTTTGAACCAACAGTAGTTCGTCAGCGGTTGATGCTTGCTGCCTTAACCGGTTGGTGATGGCAGATAACAATGACACATGAAAGTTTCTAAACGGTTGAGGTTCTCAGCTTTCGCAGTATGTAACTAAATTAATTCTTTCATGGGCCATTAAAAAGCTATAGTCGTTTAAAAAAGCCAAATATTAGATTTGAAGACCCTACAATCTCCTTCAAACCACTTTTCTAGCCAAATTTTTATATAATTCGGCTTTTGAAAACTATAGTCTGATTTGGACTATTTTTTTAATTAATTTTTTTCTTCATATTTGTGGTCAGTTTGAGCTATCTAAAAATTAAATCGATGAGTCGTTTCGAAAGAATCACACAGAAGTCGAATTATATAAAAATTGTGGCTCAAAAAAAAGCTAAAAAGACCCAGCAAGTACCGTAATAGATATACAAAAATCTTATCGCACTAATTTAACCAGTCTAATTATGCAATTAAATTGATTGCAAATTAAGTCAACACACTGTCTTTCATCATCAAAGAATCTAATCCTTATGATATTTCCGACGAAGAAATTCTCGTGTTTCCAGATTCAGTTTTTCCTCATCCAAATTACGATTCCGAAGATAATCAGGCTAATAATGATATAGCCTTGATTTATATTGAAGATGATCTTCCTATAGTTCAAGTAAGTCAAGTTTCGTCATTTTTTCAAAAGGGAAAAAAATGTGTCGAAAAAGAGAATTCTGATCAATTCAGAAAGATAACGCAAAAGATATCGAAGAAAACTCGGACTGTATGGGTTTCATTTGAGCACTTTTTGCTCATTTGGGCAGACAATCATTTGGCCGCCCATGTCCGTGATTCACGATTGATCAAACGTCGAATTAAAATGAGTTTTATCTTTAGCTAACTTATTATAGAACACCCCACCAGTTTTGTCGCTGCCATTTGAGAACGGATCAAGATATTTGCAATTTGCAACGGATTTCTGCATCTAACAGCCAATGAAAACTCTGAACCCAATTTTTTGTGATTTGACACCTGTCAAAGAGTCAAATAACAGTTTTTTATCTTTAAAGTCAAAAGACCTGTGGACCTGAAAATATACTCACATGGGTATTTTTTTCATACAAAAATGTTTGTCACGTGACACCTATAAAGGGGGCAAATAATATTTTTTTCATTTTTCACAAAACGGCGTCAAATTACAAAAAAATTCGGCAAAAAGTTTTGGCACAAAAAGTTGTACAAAATGCCGAAAATTGGCTTCGAAGAATGTCTGGTGTTATCAGAATCGTCGTTTTAAACTTTCACCGGTCAATTTCCGGTATAACCGGAGATTCGGTGAAAAAAATATGGTCTTAAAGTTTTTTATTGGCTGTTGAATGCTGAAGTCCGTAACGGACTGTCCCTTTGCAAATATCTTGATTCGTTCTCAAATAGCAGCGACAAAACTGGTGGGGTGTCCTTGAAAAAAGTAAAAAAAAATATAATTTTTAACACTTTTCTTTATTTTAACTCGTAGACTCGATTTTCGTTACTAGAGTATGACCAATTCACCACTTTAAAATCGCATTTTACGACGCTATTAACATTAATGACAAGATCAGTTATAATATCGATTAACTGAAAACAAAATGACGTTTGTGCTTTTTTTTTTTGGAAAATTTAATGTTATACAGTACTTATTTTTTGCAAAAATTTTTGAAATCACCAAATAAAACCTTTCATTGTGATCAGAAAGAAAAATCTAAGACTTTTTGTCCTATTACACCAAGCCCAAAATGATCACTGACCGTATATTCAAGAAAATAAGGTCGGTCAAAATAGTACTGTTTTTTTTTCAAAAAAATTCTTTAAATCACGTTTTAAATAATGAAGATTCTTAGAGTTAAGAAACTTTTTTCCAATTACACTAAAGTTCAAAAACGATCACGTGACCTTTCAAATTAAGAATAATGATTTTGGCCAAGTACACAAATAGTACTCAAATTACGCCAAAAAAATTTTTGGGATAATAAACAACCTAATTTCAGCAAGTTTTGAACATAATGATTATTTCCCAAAACGTCACGTGATCTTATTTTCAAGAATAAGGATTTATTTATGACATATTTTAAACCTTATTTTTGAATATTTTTTCGTCACGTGATTTTATTAGACTTTCATGTAATGAGAAAAAGCCTTAAAAACGTTTGAAGTTGACCCTGGAATTTTTTTTGACGTAATTTGAGTACTTTTTTCAAATTACTGGTATATTGGTGTCACTATATATTTTTTTTTCCAAAATACTCAAATCATTGCACGAAAGACCCCTTAAAAGACTCGTAACGAATTCTTTAGACTTTAATGAGCGTACTAGTAGGCCTCCGTTTAAAGCATCTTAGAAATCAAACTTGGAAAAAAAATAATTACATGAGACGTCTACGCATAAAAGATGTATATATTATCACAACAAAATTATTTCACAACATAATTAAAGAGACATATTTACTAGAGAATTTGTTAGAAACACTATAATCTATGTTTAGGACAGAGCGATAGAAAATCATTTTAAAGTTTTATATTGGGTAGTTCAAATATAATTAAGGTTTAATTTTCATCTCATTATTGCACTTTTAATAGTCGATGTGACAGTAAATTTCTGCAATTTTGATTTCCTATCCTCATTAAATGCCTTTTAATTCGTTTAAATTTTTTTTTTTTTTATTGTTATAGGAAATTGCTGATTATTATGTTAAGCTATTGAAAAATGTATAGTTGTATATAAACTTTGCTTATTTATGGCTCGATTCTAATTACGAATCGTCACTAGTTGCCGGAAATTGAATCTGCTGGTACAGACTTCATATCTAAAGTCTACGAGTTAAGAAACTTCACCTTATATCTGCCACATGAAATCATAGTGGACCCATTCAAATTCAATATTGTTATGCGGCTGGTTTGGGGAGTAACAGATTATGAAAACGAAGAGCTTATCAGCATATTGTAAGTTCAAGTAGAATTTGAAAACTTATTTTCAATTCGCTACACAATGTTACATACTATCTTTCATATAATGGATATAACGAGACTGTAACCACAAATTTAGTGCAAGATGGGGGGACTAATCTAAGGTGAAAATTCTGTCAATGGTAAATATATGAAAATAAACGAGTATTGAACAGTAGTTCTCTTTTGCACTTTTTTGGATTGATTTGCATTTATTTTTATGACTTTAATGTTACATTAAGAAGCAGTGTATACAGTTATTTTACTTCAACATAGAAGTAATTACCCACTTGTAGATTATTTATCTAGTTTAGCGGTTTTAACCATATACAACTTAGAATTGTCAGAATTTTATGCTGTGCAGGTGGGTAATACAGGTGTATTTATTAATATTCACCAGCCGCACAAAAAATTTATCTCAAAGTTTTGCAGCGTTAAGAATACTAAGCAGGCAGCGAAAAATTACAGAAATTTTTTGTTATTTTCCTCAGGTTCATCGTAGACATCCTTCCCATCTTATCGTAAAGTGCATTGTTTTGAAATAAAGTCTCAAGGAATCAACTTTTTGGTTATTTGGTCTCATCAAGCATGTCCAATGTATACCAGTGCTGAAAATTATCCTATCATCAAATGATATTGTTGCTAAAAATGCATTCTATTAATAGAAATACAGCAAGTAGTTAGCTAGTTTCTTTTAAATTTGAAGGGATATATAAATTTAATTAAAAGAGTGTTCCCAGAAACTAATAATCTGTATTTTGAAAGTTTAAGGGGGTGGTCAGGGCAAGCTTTTGTGGGAACTGCTGTATGCTAAGGACAAAAAAAACATGTAAATATTTTCTGAGTAATTCAGTAACTTCAAAAAAATGATTGGCAAATTACCCAAATGGTCCTAGCTACCACGGGTTTCTCCGTTATCGGCGCCTTATTTGCAACCTAATTTAAGGGTCGTTGGGAACCGTTTTGGACATAAAAATATATTTATTTTAACGACAATGAAATACGGTGAATCTCAAAATCAAAACCAGAAGTTCCGTATCTGTTAGTTTTTTTTTAGGATTTTGAAAATCTCGAAGAAAAATAAAATTTATATATTTTTCTCGAAATAAGTTTGGCGAGTTTCAGAATTCTCAGTTGATATAACAAAATTGTAAAATATCTTTCTGGGGTTAATTCAGTAATTTAAAATGAATTGGCGAAAACCAAAATGTCTAATATTATCAGTAACTGATAATCAGCTCATCACATATCAAATACGGGGCCTCCACGCACATATTAGCCAACATTTTTATATAATTGGCTTTTGAAAATGACGCATGAGTTCTTAAATAGCTCAAACTGAGCACCAATATTTAGAGAATAATAAATAAACAAAAATGGTCCAAATGTTTTTATTTTTAACAAAAACTGATAATAAAACAATTTTAATAATCTCAGAAAAAAATCTAAAATTTTAATTGTTTTTCAGAGCCGAATTTTGGCTAAAAAGTGGTTAATTTTGGCCAAAATCGACCAATCAGACTTCATTTTTCACATGTACTGGTTTGTGTGTAATTTAATTGCACATATTTTGATATGAAACTTTTTTCCCTAAAATTTATATTTTTTCCAAAAAATGATAAATTCCTTTGCAAAATCGTATTTTTGGCCAAAATAGGGGTGTATTTTGGCTCCCAAACTCGTACTTCTCAAAAAAGTGTAATATGACATCATCTATCTGAGATGTATGTATCAAAAAACTGGTACTAACTAAGTTCAACAAGGCGGCTTATTTGATAATAAAATTATTTTTCCCAGATCAAACGGCAACCCCTTTTTTCTTACTTTTACGTTTTTTTTCTCAGAAAATCGAGGTTTTAGAGCGTGAAAATCACAAATTCGAAAATTTTAATTTTTTTTCCGAAAATTGTGTTAATTTCATCACTTAGTGGCGTTGACCCAAAAATAACCGACGTGGCATTTGTTTTAAAATAATTAAATACTGAAAATACGAAAAATCGCTATATTTGGAGTCACGTGATTTTTTTCATATTTTTTTTTTCCATTTTGACTTATAATATTCACCTCCAAGAAGTTTCAGAAGAATCCACTCATTATTTCTAAAAGTCCAAATTAATGGTGGACACGCTTAGCGATTAATGGTGTCACGCTAGGTATGAGTAGGCCCCACTTGAGACGATTATGCACTTGGGACCTATCACACTTGGACCAAATCACACTTCCGCCATATTGGTCCCAAGTGAGGCTTGGTCTCAAGTGCATTTTCGTCCCAAGTCCGTCATGGTCCCAAGTGCTATTTCGTCCCAAGTCCGTCATGGTCCCAAATGCATATTTTTCCCAAGTGCCGCACTATAACTGACTTTAAAATGTTAACTTTTTGGTCTCAAGTGAGGCTTGGTCCCAAGTGCATATTCGTACAAGTCCGTCATGGTCCCAAGTGCATATTGGTCCCAAGTGCATTATCGTCCCAAGTGGGGCCTACTCGCTAGATATAGGTATAATTATTATACTTAGTATATCATTACGGAGATTCTAGGATTTCTAAGATTTCCGTCGGAGAATCACCTAGGTAGAAAATTTTGAAAATAAAGTGTCAAAAATGATTGAAGGTGAAAGATATTTTTGATAAATCGACCAGTTTGTATTAATTGGTAACGCTTAAAATTTCCAAGAAAAACTTGATTATTATCATGCATTTTAAACCAAATTATTTATTTTGAATTATAAAATTTTCGACCTTTGTGTCTGAGGAGTATCTTTAGTGTACACATCTTGGGTGGAGGTTGAATTTAATCACATGCAGAACCATTGATTGGTTGCGGGCAGCTACCAGACTTAAAATTTTTAGCAGAAGTCACACGCGTTTGGTCTTCATAAATTTAATCACTGAAAATTGTAGTGTCGAAAATTTATAAGTTTATTTTTAGTTTATTAATAAAGACGAGTTCACTCGAGAAGAAAGTTTTCGAATGAAAAATTATCAGTAAATTACTTTTTTTTCAGTTTTAAGTGCTTACTTATAGAAATTTAAATTAAACTTTAAGGGGGTTCTGTCCGCTAAAAAGTCCCTCTGAAAAATTTGTAAAATACTGAACCGACCAAAAAAACTTGATTGGTGATGGTTTCACAGCTTTTTCTTCAGCGATTAACTCACAAGAGGGTGCTGAAGTTAAAGTTCAAATTCTCTCTTGGTGCGAAAATATATATTTGATGTTATTTATTTTTGTATCAGAATGACTGCAAAATTATACTTTTTTGTCTATTAAATGATAGGTTAAATGGTAATAAATATCGGCTGCAATCGCTGAAAATGTGTTTTTTCTTCCAGTAAAAAGCCTAAGGATCCTAGACTTATCATTGAGTTTTTTTAGTGGACAGTACCCCTCTGCCAAAACAAAATCCCAATAGATAAAAAGACCACTTGAAGTCTTTTCGCATCAATCGACCATCATCTGCAACTTTTTTATTTAAAAACCTTCTATCTGAAAATTTAGATAATACCTAAAATATCAAAAACCCTTGAAGCCCTTAATGCACGATGTTTCATCACTCAGAACCTGTAAGTACAATAACGATCAAGCTCAAAAATAATCTTATGAATTCAACCTAATCGGAAAATCGCACCTGTGTTCAAAACCACTGATAAGCAGGTAAATAATGGAACATCGTGCGCAGGTAGAGGCTTAGAGCATCACATGGCAAACTTTCTGTTGCAGGTTTTCTGCAGACTTTAAATATATAAGCTAAATAGTTATCTAAAATTTCTGATAGAAGTTAAAGATAATGGTAGATAAATGCAAAAATCAATCATGTTGCCTTTCATCTTCTGGGTCCGCTCACACTCTTGACTGAGCAGATTTAAACTTTCCATACTCTATGTTCATATATATCCCTTTAGCAAAAGTTGGAAAGACTTGATTTGGGAAAGTCAATCATGAAAATGACGTCATTCATGACGCTCAAAAAGTAATTTGAGATATAAATCTCAAAAAATTTCGGCAAATTCGGCGATATCGGCACATTAAGCGATAGTGGCACAGGAAGTATTTAAGCTAAAAATCGTGAAATTGCGTAGGTTTTTTCGTCAAATTCGGCGATATTAGGAAGGCGATATTGAGCCCACCTGTAAATCATATTTCAGGTGATAGTGGTGGTCCTCTTGTTTGTGTGGAAAACAGCGATAATAAAAACAAAGTTGTTTTGCATGGCTTGGTATCGCTTGGTTTTGGCTGTGCTTTACCAAGAAGTCCAGGAATTTACACTAGAGTTCAAAATTATTTCTCGTGGATTGTGGACACGATGAAAACTCAATCCGAAAACATAGAGGAGTCGAAAATAAATGAAACGAATATTTTTTTTGGGAATTTAACCGAACTTTCTGTGAGAAATTTGGTAAATATCCCCAAAAGCAAATCTTTGCCATTAAAATTTTGTTTTAAAGTTCAACTAATTTTGATGTTGTTAAATATCTTAAAATAAATAACACCAGGGTATATTCTTTTTCTGACTAAAGTGAATCCTGAAAATGAGGGTGATATCTTTAGCAAGTGTTCGAATCTCACGCCGCCTATTGGCCGGCGGCTTGGTCGGCTAATATTACGCATCAATCCATTTTGGTACTCTCAATATCAAGCACCCTTGCCTATTATCATACCCAAGACAATCACTTAAGTGTCTCAAGACAACAATACTAGGATTCGAACATGCGCTATACAGATCATCATCATTTTCAAGATTCACTTTGGTTGGACAAAGAATAATATTCTTAGAATATGCGAAAAGTGCATCGTCAATGCAAAAGTTGCAACAAAAAAACTTTTTGTAATAAAAAAGATAATGAATATTATCTTTTTATGACGGTGGTTGAAAAAAGGATTTTATAGGTAGAAAATATTAGGTACTACCATCGTTTTTGGCTCCAAGATTATGATGCCATCACTCGGTGACGCTCTTTTTCAGCGCCAAAATATTTTACATTCTTCGTCACGAAAAAATTGTTTTCTGTCTCAAATTCGTACACTAGAAATCAACACTTAAGCATATTATTTAGCATACTGTATTCATTTTTTAATGAAAAAATGCTTGAAAATGAATAATTAAATATATTCGAAAACGTTCGCAACAAATAAAAATGAGAACTTTAGCATATATTGAATTTATTACATTTTTGGTATTTTTATGTTTTTTCAAGCAATTTTTAAAAAATCTTTTTACAGAAATCAAGGAATTTTCAGTCAATTCTTAGATACGCAGGCCTACTTCGAACAGCTCCAAATTTATTTTTCCCAACGCACACAAATTCATCTTGTCCACTTTTGCTTAAAACCATCGCACGTCGGAGGTATAAAAATGATCGATCACTTCCAGTATAAACATATAAATTTGAATCAAAAGTACCTAAAACTTAAAATTTTAACACTTGGTCGCAAAAAGTATAAATTACCCGATTTATATTAGAGTTCATTTATTTGAGAAAGTCAATTTTATTGTGGAACATAAATCTGTCATTTTGGTCAAAACTACGTTATTTATGAGGCTTTAAACCAGGCTTCCAAAAGGGATAGGGATAGAAGGGATAAACCAAGGGAGATAGAGGGGGATAGGGATGGAAAATTCAGAGCCATAGAGGGATAGCCTAGGGATAGGGATAGGGATGGAAAGTCTCATCCCCCTTTTATCCCGTTTCATCCCCATCCCCCTTTTTATCCCGTTTATATCCCTTTTTCCGTCCCTATCCCGTTCTATCCCTATCCCCCTTCTTATCCCTTTTCTATCCCTATCTCCTTTTTGCTGTAAGGTTGCATTTAAACTGTAAGGCTAAAAATTAATCTGGAGTTAAAAAAATATTTTTGCAGTTTCTGAGTTTAACGTACTATTTTTTTCGATGTAATTGATGACTTGAAATTAGGAATTTCCAAGTAAAAACTGTCCTTTGACCTCCTCCCAAAAACACTTGATTTTTAGTGTGAAAAAACTAGCATTTCAGCTTTTCAATAGATAAAATCCCCAAAATCTCACTCAAAAACATTTTTCATCAATAATTCATATAACTGAGTTAACGATTACTGACCAAAATTAACCAAAAAAAGATGAGCCAATAACATCGTGCGGATTTTTTAACTTAAAAATACCTTACTTCAAATCGACATTGATTTTCGAACAAAAGGTATTTTCAATGTGGAAGAAAAAATTTTGAAAAATCTATCTACTAAATTGGTTCAGAAGCTCATTTGCATTAATTTTCTAGAAATGTTTACGGTGACTTTCTAAATTGAGGCCGTGTGATTCGAGTGTGATTAGCTGTAAAGCATTCAATCAAAAAATCTGATTATATTTCCATTCCTGCAGTCTCATTCCAAAAAACTCATCACTAAATCTTACCATCTACTCGTTTCCCATTTCTCAGCCATAAAAAGTCCGGTTGTGGATTTCCTGACACTTGACAAATAAAATAAACTGATTTACTAGAGGAAGTTCTCTTTGATTTCGGTTCCAGCAATATTCGAGGACCTAAATTCATTTGGTGAAAAAAGTTTAGTCAAAGTGCACTTACCATTTTGCATAGCCTCAAAGGATGGCTCTGAGGTGACTAAAACATCGACCAAATCTGGAACACCTTCATCCTAAAATATATATCTTTACTACCCACTCAGGGTGCACAGCTAGTAGCATGGTAGTAATGCCGGGATCTGATTGGCTGTCCCTTCAACATGATAGGAAAAAAGGAAACATTCGTTTGCGTGAAACGTCGATGCCCTCTGAGGGCAGTACTACTAGTACGAAAGATGAGGAGTTCATTGACGTAATCAGTTTACTGTTTCTATAATCTAAGGGAGCTCTTATATATGCATAGACAAACAAGACGTATCAAGATATCTAGGTGATATCAGTGATGAGAATCTGATATGCTTAAATTTTCTATAAATCAGGTATTGTTGAGAAAACCTTCTCTGTGAAAATGTTTAACTTGTAATTTGTCAGTAGTTAAATGCACCAAATTTATATTTCGAAATTTTGTCGCTTTATGGACCCAAAATAGTCAATACTAGATCCTATCACTTCTAGTGTGAGAACATTTCAAATAAAAAAAGATTTTCTATAAATAGGACGTTTTGGCCTTATACAAAATACAAGGTCCGGGAGATGTCCATGGGGGAGGTTTTTGTGAGGGCGGTTCTAATCTCAAGTGAGTTTTAAAAAAATATATGGAATGCAAAATATTTAGATAATGAGTCGCGTGAGTCAGGCGTGGCCTCCTTCACAATTCTATTCATACAAACCTCTGATAAAACTAACCAACTTTTCAAATTCTTATTTATCTACACTAAAATAAAAAAAAGACGCCTACATTTAATCAAAAAGGACACAAATGTTCTTTTTATAACCAAAAATTTGTTTTTACTTCTTTTCAAAATTAATTACTGTTTTTCATATGTTATTATTTCCAAAGTCACTACGTAAGAATAACCTCTGGTTGTAGAGTTTCGTAAAGCATATCGTGTTCTTCTGGTTCAGGGTAATCTAGAGAAGTGTCCTTCAAAAGATCATCCAAAACTGATTCTATATCTGATTCCATATCTGATTCCAAAACTGATTTCATGTTTGATTCCATATCCGATTCCATATTCATTTCCGATTCCATATCTGATTTCATATTAGATTCAATGTTCGATTTCATATCAGATTCCATATTCAATTCTATATTATATTGCATATCCGATTTCATATTTGATTCCATACTTATATCCCAATTAGATTCCATACTTTTTTCCGATTCCAAATTCGATTTCATAATCGATTCCGAATAATTTATTGTAGTTTTTGTAGTGGTTGTTGTTGTAGTGGTAGAAGATGTTGTGATTGTTTTTGTGGTTGAAGTCGTGGTTGTTGTTGTGGTTTTAGTTGTGAGTGTTGTTGTGGTTGTTGATGTGGTTGTTGATGTGGTTGTTGATGTGGTTGTTGTTGTTGTGGTTGTTGTTGTGGTTGTTGTTGTGGTTGTTGTTGTGGTTGTTGTGGTTGTTGTTGTAGTTGTTGATGTTGTCGTTTTCATAACACAAGTTTTTTTACCGATATTATATTGATAACCGACAAAACAGTCACATACTTTGTCAGGTCTACCTCCCCATGGATCATCCCATGATAGACAGTCACCTTGACCGAGGTTTACTTTTTGCCAGGCGTTTTAACCTTTTCACTCTTGACGAAATTAGGAAAAAAATAAAGTGTTTCGTTTAAAAGTCAAAACCGAGTAGGCGTTCGAAATGATTTCATTTTTTTAACAGTTTTTTTAATGTCATAAGAAATTTAACGATAGATTCAAATAAATAGAATTACCAAAATGCGTAGAATTAACTTCTTAATTAAACGAAATCCAACAAAAATTCAAAAAATTGATTTGGAAAATTTAATCATGAAAAAGGGCATCATTCATGACTCACTCAATTTGACTAATTTGCAAAAGTTGTGAAATTGCGTAGATTTTTAAGAGATATTAGCAAATTCGGCGGTAAAAGACCTCCATTATCATATTTGTATCAATTATGTACATGAACAATGCCCTCAGTGTGTTTGGTCCCTACACGTTTTATTTAACTCTCAGTGTAACTTTCTGGTCACGCGTAACCAGATGCTCTTTAATCGCAATACGGGGCGCTTACTCATTTATGAATGAAGCATTAAGAATGATTTTACGTTCATGCGTTTTTTTTTGAAAACTTTGAGCTTGATCTAAAAAAAATTCTAAGACTTTTTTTTCAATTACAGCATTTATATTATTTTTTCCCAAATTTTATTTTATAGGATTGTAGCAAATAACTTGAATTATATTATTACCAAAGAAAAATATATGTAGATGATGAGTCTAAGATTTTACGTTTTATTTAAAACGTCTGGTCACGCGTGACCAGATGTTACTACGGGACCAGAAATAGTCCGCAATTCTGAAAGTTAAACATCTTCGAAGGTTTGAGGTTTTTGACTCTGATGGCTTAGGCGTGATGAGGAAACAGAATTGTCAAGTTTATGATTCAAGAAGCTTGACACACATTACGTTATTAAAAATTAAAATTCTGATTCGTGAAATCGGATTCATTGATATTATGCAGAGTTAATTAAGGCCCTTTTAGGTTCAGGTAATTCGTTAGGGTAATTCGTCAGGGTAATTCGTTAGGGTAATTCGTCAGGTAATTTGTTCAGGTAATTCGTTAAAGTCAAGAGCCAAAGACACTGAGCGCATTGTATATTAATTCTCAAAAATTCCTGGCAAAAAAAGAAACCTCCCTTGACCGCAGTCTAAATCACAGTCGTATTTTGTTGTGGATGTTGGAGTGGTGGTCAAATTGGTGGTTGTTGTTGTGCTGATTGTTGTGGTTGTTGTTGTGGTCGTTGTTCTGGTCGTTGTTGTGGTCGTTGTTGTGGTGGTTGTTGTTGAAGTGGTTGTTGATGTGGTTGTAGTTGTGATGGTTGAAGAAGTTGTTGTTGTAGTTTGTGTTGTAGTGATTGATTTCGTTGTTAAGGTGGTTGTAAAAACTGTCGACGGGGTTGTCGTGAAAATTGTTGACGGAGTACTTTCCAAAGTACTTATATTTATTGGCTCATCAGGAAGCTCATTTTTGTTGTAAAGAACCATATATTCTCCGGTTGTCACATTATCGGATATATCGGTTGTCAATTTAGAATTAGTTGATAAAATTTCTGATAGTGTGCCTGTGCCAGAACTTGTCATTATTATTTCATCGGTGGTTTTTCTGGCGGTCGTTACTGTGGTTATGTCTACTTCTATTGGTGACATTGGTACTTTCGACTTTTTTAATGATGAACTAGTAGTTGGTTCATCAGTTTCTTGTTCGATTTCGGTTGTTGTTGAAGTTTCTCCTGAAGTCTCTTCTGAAGTTTCTTGTGCAGAATATTCTGCAAATTTCTGAGATGGCATTTTCTTGATTGAAATATTTAGATCAGTGACGACAGTTTCCTGAGACGGGTTAAAAGTAATTCGTCGAAAAAACAGAAATATCGATCTTTTCATATCTTAAATCCAGAACAGGCTTCAAGAAATGCACTATTTAAACTGGAGGCCATACTATAATGCAATAGAAGTGTTAGAAATTCGTTACGATTCTTTAAAGGGGTCTGCCATGGCATGCCACGTGATTTGAGTACTTTTGAAAGAAAGGCATGTAGTACCAATATACAGTAATTCGAAAAAGTACTCAAACTACGTCAAAAAAAATTCCAGGGTCAACTTCGAACGTTTTTAAGACATTTTTCTCATTACACCAAAGTCCGAATAAAATCAGGTGACGAAATAATTCAAAAATAAGGTTTGAAATATGTCATAGATAAATCCTTATTTCTCGAAAAATAAGATCACGTGACGTGTTTGGAAAATATTATTATGTTCAAAACTTTTAAATTAGGTGTTTATTGCCCCAAAAAAATTTTCGGCGTAATTTGATCACTATTTGTGTACTTTAACCGAAACCTTATTTCCTAATTTGGAGGTCACGTGATTCTTTTTGGACTTTGGTGTAATGAAAAAAAGTCTTAAAAACTTCAAAAGAACCTGTTCACTTTTTTAAAAAAGTGATTTAAGCAATTTTTGAAAAACAACAGTACTATTTTTGACGACCTTATTTCTTGAATATACGGTCACGTGATCATTTTCGGGCTATGATGTAATGGAAAAAATGTCTTAGAATTTTTTTCTGATCACGATGAAAGGTTTAATTTTGTGATTTAAAAATTTTTTGCAAAAAATAAGTACTGTAATACAGTAAAAATTTTCAAAACAAAAACGCACAAACGTCATTTTGTTTCAAAGTTTATCGGTAACTTTATAACTGATCTTGTCATTAATGATTAAGCGTCGTAAAATGCGATTAAATGGTGTATGGCGACGCGTCGGCATAAATCGAGTCTTCGAGTTAAATAATAATAAATAATTAATATAGCTAAAATCTACTACAGTATAGTAAATAATTCAGACGAGGTGATCTAATTTCACCCGAACTCCAATGCCGTTTTCTACTTTCTCGTTCAAGAAAATGTATTTCAACCTACGCTATTTAGCTTTTATTCGTCTATAATCACATGGCACTCCGATCAAATGCTGACGATTTTAAATAAGGAATTTCAAAAGTGAAAAATGGGTCGATGTTTTTCAGCTATGTTGTAGAGAATTTTTTCTGGTTATTTTAAAACGTAGGATATTTTTCGTTTATAAATTTTTTTCGTAAAAAATTGATTTTAAGGTCAAATTTTCAAGATTTTACAAGGCGTGAAAAAGCCAGTTCTAGCAACCCTTTATGAGGAGCTAGAGGGCTAATGTTTTGGCAAGTGAAAATTAAGCGTTTATTAGGAAATCATTTTTTGGATTAGGGTCGGCGACCATGTGGTCTAACTTAAATAAGCGGTCAAAGTTCAGGGTCAAGTTCATCGTAGAGACTAGAATTATGAACGTATTAGCAACTATGGGTCAATTACGTACTGAAAGGTCGCTAGAGCGCAGAAACTGGTCCAATCTTTGAGATTTCACAGGGGGTGCTGAAGCCAGTTTTTGCGCTCTAGCGATCTTTCAGTACGTAATTGATCCATAGTTTCACATACGTTTGTAAGAAAGTCTACCCTTNGGTCAAAATTTTGAAATTGCCATTTTCCAATTTTTTTCTAAATTTTAAAGTTGCGCGCTTCTAGAATGAAAGTGAGACTCATTTTTAAAAATTTTGCTTTTGGGTCATCTTTAGGTTGATTTTTTGGTTGTTTAAAAGTTAAATAAGTTTCGTTTTTTGTCAATTATTGCATCAACAAACGATTACGATTCTTTGTGAGAAAAACAAATAATTTGTTTGTTCGAAACAAAGAGAAATATCACATAAAATCACCGCGCACCCCAATAAGTGTTCGATTTAGCGAACAGTGCAGGTGAAAAAAATATTTATTAAACGATTCCCAGTTATCCAGGCGCCCAAATTTACACCAAGGAATTGGTAATAATGAGTTCACTTGATAGAAGGCCAAAAAAATGATTTTACGACATTTTAAGTCGAATTAATTTTAGGTGTTTTATGCTGTTGGGTACCCCCTTAATAATGATTTTCTCAACATAAGAGAAATTATGAGATCAGCCTTGAAGTCTTCAAAGTATCATCTTTACTTCCGTTTAATATTTTTATGTTTGAAGTCTGAGTTATTTTTAAAATGACGTAGGTTCACGTGTTCATGATCAAATGANATTGGAGTTTTTAGAACAGATTCGTTCGGGTATTCGTAATAATGAAAAATTGACTTTCGTAAATGGGATATTCTGCTTTCTATTATTTAGATTCTTTTTTTGTTTTAAAACAGGAAAATATTGAACACAAAAAATACATAAAAACGTTTGATTTTATTTTTATCATTTTGAGGTAATCTCTCTTAATCATAGCATCAAAGTGCTCACCGCGTTAAACATAAAAGCGCATTTCAATATCATAAAAACGCGCCTGAAATTGATTTCTCAAGACCTGATGGACCCAGGAATTCGTATTTGCTTAATTTATCAAACAAAAGAAAATTAATTTTATGCATGCAACTTCCCAGCCACGCCAGACCCTGTTGTAAGAGAGTTATTATTTACGAAGCATTTATATTAATCATATACTGTTAAATGGCATAAATACATGTATATAAAGATCTGGGTTCAATATCGATGAATTCATCTCATAAATCACCGCCAGGAATAAAAATATACACCTACTTTTGCGTTTCATTGCAATCTGTTACTTCGCCAAGTAGACAGGCAAAAAAAGCCATTGTAAAGAAAAGATCGGATGTACAATTGAAGCTAAAATACATTTGTTTTTGCAGCATAGAAAAATATATGTTAACAGGTGCGAGAGATTATTTTTTCGGCCAAGTTTGTTGTTGATATTATGGTGTTCGATTAATTCAGGTGTTTCTGGTATATCCGGTTGTTTATACTTCTTTCGAGTACCAACTTGTGCTGTCGATATGGGTTGGTCGGTTGAGTTCTGGAGTTGGTGCCGCTGTTAAATAATCTTGCAAAATGAAACGATTCTATTTCATAAGCTGAACCAACATAAATTTCTTCTGGAAGCGATGGATCGTTGCAAATTGGTCTGCGCGCCATCTAAACGTATAATTCTTCTGGCGCCGATCTTGGACAATTCACAGTACCTCCGATTCAACAATTCCACCCAAGCAAATTGAGCATTTTCTTCCCGTCTCGCGAGACAACCGTCAACAATGTTACATGGACACTCCCCTTCAAAACTGCACCAAAACGGAAACCATGGGTAAACTCGGTTTGAAGACTCATTGTTATCGAATAAATATTGACGTGCGGAGTGGATGTCGTGGGATAATTCGTTCTGTGAATGAAATCATTTGCAATCCTAAGATGAAAATGTTACAAAAATTAACTGCATTATTAGCCGTTCACAATGACCTTGTGATTTTGAATGAAGTATTTCTAATTTTTATAAAAAGTTTCCCGATTAAGTCAAATGAAGTCAATCACAATGTGGAATTTAGAACTTCACCGAACGCGATCAAAATAAAAAGAAAATAAATAGATTTCGGAAATCAAGTTCTTAAAAAAGACGGCCATTGCATGACGCACTTAACTTTGAGTAATTTTTAATAAAACACCTTAACCTTAAACACCTTAATTTTAAACAACACGAAATTCGGCGATATCGCAGTTTCGACACTGTGAGTATTTTAGGATAAAATCGTGAATTACGAGATTTTTTTCAGATATCATATCACTTATATATATTGCTTTTTAAATGGTGCTATTTCTAAGATGAATTAATCATGGCTTAATGAACCACCAGTAAAGACAATTGTATCAAATCTAAAGTCACTTGCTCTTAAATAATCATTTTTTCATCAAGTGAATCATGAAAATGAGGGTGATCTAAGATGGGTTGATCACTCATCTTATATTTGCGTGGATTTGAAGTGGGATTTGAACACGCGCAACGTATAGATCCTATCATTATCAAGATTCACTTGGGTTGCAAATAAAATATACTGTTAGCTCGTCAGCCAAGTATTAAACACATAAATCTTTTACATTTTTAGTAAAAAAGTTAACGAACACCTGTAAAATCAGGTTTGAGTATTGAGTTTCGGAGCTACCTTGATTATTTGACGCTCTCATCTATCGACCTAAAACTGTTTTTTGTAAAACATACTTGACTATCCCCGTCTTCTTCGCCAAACGTACGAAAATTCTCTACGTCTGTGCGCATGCAATTCTGAATTCTCTCCACAATATTAAGGTTATTAATTCTTAGTTCTGCAGCACTATTCAGCATCAGCTTAATAGGCGAATCAAAATCAAAGACATGATATGGATTTATTTTTAACTTCGCAGCCGTCTGAATGGGTTTGCGCAATTCCAAGTGCATATTTAGCTAGTTTTTTTACCTTTTCAAAATGAAACGCATCAGCGTCGCATTTAACTGGAGTGATGAATTTATCGACACTATTCGGTTTTATTTTTATTAGTTATCACATTATAATATCATTATATTAATTTTTCTAAACACAACTCCAATTCCGTTATAAAAAATAAGGACTTTTGATGATGTTTAGCTATTGAAAAATATATTTTTTTTTGGTTTTTGCGAGATATATATATTGACTTGAAAAAATTAAAAACTCATATTTTAAACAAGCTTTCGAATTTTATTAATTCATCTTTCAGATAATGTGTGAAAAGTAGAAAACTAATTATTGCATTTCGAGGATAACGATTTGTTAATTAATTGATGGACGAAGACTGCGAGTAATTTCTGCTTCAAAAATTGTTTACTTATTAAACACATTACTTTAGACACATAATCTGAGATGAGAATAATAAAATGTCGAAAACCTTGGTTAAAAATGTGTTGTCTTAATATTTTAATATGAAATTAAGAGCGTAGTCTATCAATTAATGGGCACTTTTTAGTCAACTTTTTATAATTCTGGGTATTACTGAAACAACTTATCCGATTGTGTTCTTAACCCAGACTCATACGAAGTATTGATATCCCCAGAGGCATGAGAGCCACTTTTGGCTGACTTTGAAGTTCATATTATGGGAAGGTTTAGAGTGTTAGGCAATTAATTGTTGTTGAATCATTGAGATAAAGGATAGACTCGAATTTTTAATTAAATCTTTTGGCCTGTGTGTATCTGTTATTAGTGTATTTTGGCAATCCGTGGACGTGTGTATTGCCAGCGCAATCCACAATTGAAATCACCAGTATTTATGTGCAATACTTTGTGTGTGTGAGAAATCTCAACTTGAGATGAATCGATTTCAGTGATATTATGTGTTTAAAAATAAGACTCGCGTAAAAGGGCGCCCTTTCACTTGTTTCTCCTCCAAAATTAGAGAAAATTTATCTGTCATTATTGGATTACATTTTTACTCTTATGTTGAAGTTCCGCGGTATAATACAATTTACAAGAATGTTTTTTCCAAATTTATAAGATGGAATCAATTTAATCAAAATCCAACTTTTTTAAAATGAATAAATATTTTATGTATAATGTACAAAAAGGATATTGCCTGATGAGAACGATTTTGAAACCTATCAGTCATAAATTAGGAATCGGTGGAAAATTTCAATATCAACAATTCTGCTGGCTGGGCCGCCTGGGGCCACTGTTTTTGTTAGAGCGGGCTGGGCAGGGCGAGGCTTTTTTTGGCCCAGGCGCTGGCCACATCTGGGCAGAGGAATCAGATGATAAAGGGAGGTTCCCAACGGTATGAAAGGTGTTTTATGAAGGTCTTTTACCAGAAAAACGGTTTGAAAGCTACAAATAGTTATCTCGTGTATGGCTTGGAATGCCGAACCTCGGCTGCAAGTATTATCGATTTTGAAAGTTCTACTAATGCATGTTCACCCAGTTAACCGAAATTTTAAAACCCGATAATTTCAAATCTTTAAAAATTTTCAGCGCCTTCAAAAAACACGAAAAAAGTTAAAAATTCTTGAGATTATGTAAAACCAGTAGTCAACTACTCTGAGCCAAAATTTTTAATTGTTCGAACTCTAGAATTTTCTCAAAAACTTTGGATTTCTGACAAGTGTTCACCACAAATTTCAGCGTTTGCCATTTTCCAATTTTTTCCTAAATTTTAAAGTTCGCGCGACTTCTAGATTGAAAGCATGAGACTCGCTCTTAAAAATTTTGCTTTTGGGTTCATCCGTGAGGTTGATTTTTTGGTTGTTTAAAAGTTAAATAAGTTTCCGGTTTTGGATCAATTATTGCGATCACAACGAATTACGATTCTTGTGAGAAAAAACAAAATAATTTGTTTTGTTCGAAAGCAAGAGAAAATATCACATTAGAATCACCGGTTCGCACCCCACGCAATAAGCTGCTTTCGATTTAGCGGAAAAAGTGACAGGCTGAAAAAATCATTTATTAAAACGTATTCCAGTTATCCAGGCGCCCAAATTTAACCACCATGGATTGTAATAATTGAGTTCACTTGACTAGAGGCAAAAATGATTTTTACGACATTTTAAGTCGGAATTAATCATTTAAGGTGTTTTTGATGTTGGGTACCCCCTTAATTAAGTGATTTCTCAAACCATAAGAGAAATTAAGTGAGATCACCTGAAGTCTTCAATATCATCTTTTACTTTCCGTTTATTATTTTTTATGTTTGAGTCTGAGTTAATTTTTAAAATGACGTAGGTTCACGTGTTCAATGATTCAAATGACAAACATCAACGAATACTAATTTCTTTCTCGCGGTCAAATTTTCAATTTATTTTATTAATCGAGAAAGAATTTCGGGCGAGAATAACCAAGCGAATAAATTTTTATAATCGACGAAAACATTCTTGAAACTTTTTGAAATCTTAAATTTCAGGATGGACTATATGTTATTTTTGTATCCAGTAAGAAATGTCAGTCTTCCAAAAGCCCATATCTTGCTATTTCATCCCTATCTCCAATTTTTTATGGAAAAGCGCACCTTGAGAAACTTTATGGAAGATGGGAAAAATATCATGAAAGAATTAAAAAATTCAACTTAGTTTCGACATTTTTAACGAATCATCTTCGAAAGTTAGAGTCTAAATCAAGTTCAGTTTTAAATCGCGAAGAATATCTTTTTCCTGTGAAGTTGGTTTTCTTCATAGCCCTCAGTGGCAAATCGTCACTAATTGGAAATTAAATTTTAAAGAAATTATCAATTTGGTTTGCCAACGCGTTTTTTTAATCTGGCTGCCTCGCCCAGTCTATTGCGTTTTAGTTAATTTGGCCAAAAGATTTAATTTTAAAATAAATTCTCAAATTTGTTCGCCCCACGCCGGTTTTTTATGGCAGTGCCTCGGCCAGTGTATTGACACTTTTAGTCAATTTGGCAAAATTTAACTCAATACAAGCCCAGCCTTTCGGCTGGGCCTTGTACTTGCATTATTACATATATTTAGCAAATCTAAAATTAATCACTTTCATTTCCGCTGTGGAAAGTGAAGTTAACTCGAACTGTTTTCTTACAGAAAAACCATACGATTCTTTATAATGCAGATGCTAGTAAAATAAGATTTAGTAAACCTTATGTTCCTATAAACGCTGCGTCTTCCGATTCAAAATACGCTTCTCGGGTTCGTCTATTGAATACGATTATTCTCACCTGTGGAAATTGATTGAAATTAGTGGTAAACAATATGGCTGCGCCTTAATATTCAGCCCGCTTTCTCATTCATCAGCAATTTCTCTGTATTTTCAAACAAAAAAAATAAAAAAAAGTTCGACATTCTTGTAGAAACGAATTATTCATGTTTTTTAACAGGTGTCAAGACGAACTTCCTAAAAACGAGTTTTTAGACCTTGTCTTTTTTAAAACTAAATTGTGAGATAAGCTGAAAAGAAAGAATTTCAGAGAAATCCCAAAAAAAGTAGGTTCTTCTCATCCGAAAAAAGAATTTTTATCATTTTCAGGAAATTAAGTGCTACTCCTATGGGCTATTTGAACCCTTGAACTTCAATTTCGTTTATTTTTTCCTTCTGGTCTTTTTCACAAAAAATAAAAATGAAAGCCACTTTTATGGCTCTATGAGTCTAGGGGTTAAATAGCTCAAACTGAGCACAAATACTTAGAAAAAAACAACTTAAAAAAATGATACTGATAAGACTATCGTTTTCGAGTAAAAAAAGTCCGATTCAGACCAATTTCTTTAGTTTTATCATTCATCAGATATTTGTGAGCTCAGTTTGAGCCATCTAAGAACTAAATCGAATAAGTCGGTTTGAAAAGCCGAATTATTAAAAAAACATTGGCTTAAAAATGCCCAGGGCCCGTAATTGGTATGGACCTAAACAAATTAATTTTTTCTAAAATGATTCTTTTTGTGACTTTTAACTTTAATATTCTCTTTAATATTCCTAAAATTGTTCACCTTTCCTAAGCCATGTTCAGATGCTAAGATCAAATCTTTAAAGATGAATTTTTCTTCGGTTTCTGGTGCTTCGGTTGGTTCTGAGGTTGGTTTTGGTGTCGCTGTTAAATAATCTGCAAATGAAACGCATTCTTCTTCATAAGCTGAACCAACATAAATTTCTCCTGCAACGCATGGATCGTTGCAAATGGTTGCGGCGTCATTTAAACGTATATCTTCTGGCGCCGCATCTGGACAATCACATACCTCCGATTCAACAATTCCACCCAAGCAAATTTGAGCATTTTCTCCGCCGTCTCCGAGACAACCGTCAACAATGTTACATGGACACTCCCCCTTCAAAACTGCACCAAAATCGGAACATGGGTAAACTCGGTGAAGACTCATTGTTTCGAATGGAAATGTCGTGCGGAGTGATGTCCTGGCGGGTGGTGATGCCGTGGGATAATTTGCTTTTGTGATAAATCGATTTTGCAATTCCTAAGATAAAAATTTACAAAAATACTGCATTACAGGGAAAGGCTCAATATCGCCGAAATTTTAAGCCTCACAATTTTGGCGAAATTGAGACAAAAATGAAGTTTTTTAATTAAAAATATAACACGCGTAGCCGTTCAAAATGACTTTGTGATTTGATAAGTTTTTTCATTTTTATAAGAAGTTTACCGATTGGTTCAAATGAAGTCAATCACTAAATGTGTAAAATTTAGTTCTTCAAATACAATTAGAAAAAGAAGATTTCGGAAATTCAATCTTAAAAAAAAAGCACCATGCATGACGCACTCAATTTGAGTAATTTTTAATAAAACACCTCAAACACCCACGAAATTCGGCGATATCGACACTGTAAGTATNAGCACATGCGGAATTAAATTCTCTCTCTGCCAATATATCGTTTTATGGGGTTTTTAAAATTGAGAAAGCCGTCATCTTCAAATAGCTCCTAAAAAATAAACCACCTTATGTGTCACGGAGTGTAAGCATACAAAAAAGTTTTGGCACATTTCTGACGCAAGCTGAATGCTAGTTCTACAAACTGGCTAATCTGCATTATATCCTCGAGGCCCTATTTGGCTAATATTATATCGAGAAAATGTCAAATTAGGAACCACCATACGGTATGGTCCATACCCTTAATTATAGAAAAAAACGTTTGTAAAGCAAGGTTAATTAAACCACGTGATACTACCTCATAGTAGGCTCCAGGAAATGTATGTCTATCTTAATAACTGCGCAGTGCTCTGTTCTACCCAATACTTTTGCCTGATTGACTATATATGTTGGGAATCAAAAAATATTTTTAAATAAGTTCAAAATATTCATGAAAAAATCACGTTTTTTAGGAAAAAATTGTTAGTTTTCTCGATTCAATAAAATTATTAGGTTATTATAACAATATTAAGGCAAATGTGGTATAAGAGTACCACTCTGGCATGATTTTCACAAATTATATATTTTTTCAAAACATATCATTTTATCCATACTAATATCGAAATAAGATATTTTTAAATTTCACTCCCAAAAAAATATTTTTGCTCCAGATAAGTCCAGAAAGCTAATTTTTCTTGCAAATTGTACTCTAAACACTTTTCTGAAAACTGGCTTTTAATTTAAAATTTGGATCAAAAAGTATTTTTTTCGGTAAAACTTAAGCGAAAAATCGCCTTTCAATCAACTCGTCATAAAATTTGAACCTATTATCCGAAAAAATTTTAGGAAATATTTTTAGATTCACATTATTAAATTTTAAAATGTATTAGAAGGAGAAGTTTCTGCGATCATTTTTTCCATCATTTTTGGCTGGTTTAAAGTAGCTTTAGCCTTTCAAAAGGCTATATCNGATCAAGTTGAAGAGTTAAATTTCCGAAAAGAAATTTCATATTCTAAAAATTTAATGTTTAATTCTAGAAAAAAACGTTTGTGAAGCAAGGTTAATGAAACCACGTGATACTACCTCATGATAGGCTCCAGGAAATGTATGTCTATCTTAATAACTGCGCAGTGCTCTGTTCTACCCTAATACTCTTGTCTGATTGACTATATCTGTTGGAAATCAAAAAATATTTCTAAATAAGGTCAAAATATTCATGAAAAAATCCCTTTTTTTAGGAAAAAATTGTTAGTTTTCTCGATTTAATAAAATTATTTGATTATTATTACAATATTGAGACAAATATGATATTAGAGTACCACTCTGGCATGATTTTACCAAATTATTTTTTCAAAACATATCATTTATCCATACTAATATCGAAATGAGATATTTTGAAATTTCACTCCAAAATGAATATTTTTGCTCCAGATATGTTCAGAAGGCTAATTTTTCTTGAAAATTGTACTCAAAACACTTTTCTAAAAACTGGCTTATTCGAAATTTTAATTCCAAACTTGGATCAAAAACTTTTTTTTCGGAAGTAAAACTTAACCGAAAAATCGCTTTTCAATCAACCAGTCATAAAATTTGAACTTAAAAATTTTAGGATACTTTTTCAGATTAACATTGTTAAATTTTAAAATGTATAAGAAGGAGAAGTTTCTGCGATAATTTTTTCCATCATTTTTGGCTGGTTTAAAGTGGCTTTAGCCTTTCAAAAGGCTATATGCCTCGGAGGGTTACGCTTTACGGGTCAAGGTTTAAATCGTGAATTACTTATTTTTTATTCAAATTACCATATCACTTTATTCTATTGCTTTCGAATGATGTGATATTTCTGAGTTAAAATAAATCATGCATATGATTATGAAACACCAGTATTAGAAAACTTGTATCAAATCTAAAGTAACTTGCTCTTAAATATCATTTTTTTATCCAAATGCATGTGAAAACTGAGGGTTAAAATAGGCTTATACTTATAATTTACCGCGTGAGTGTTCAAGTAGCGATCCACAAATATTGACAATGCATGTCGGGTTGGTGAAACAAAAAACAGGGGTTTTATTAACAAAATCGATATTATTGATGAATAAGCTTTAGTTTCAAGTAGCGAGTCACTTAGTGAAATGTTACACTATTTAAAGAAATAACTTCTGATAAAAAATTAACTGTATTTATAAAAATTATTTATTAAAAAAGACAAAACGCTTAACATAGGGTACCAACAATTGTAGAACAAGCAAAAATAAATAAGATTATCTGAAATGTATAAAAATGGTTTCGTCCTATTGACTTAAAATTCGTCGGAAAAAGACACACTGACGGCCCGCTGTGTTTCAACCGAAAATTTCACCCATCTCAAGCCGATAATCAAGCAGCGAATTATTAATTAAGGAAACCGATTCAGGTTCATAAAAATAGGCAGCTGCATTTTGCTGCATATTAACCTACGCGTTATTATTTTTGTTTATTACACGAGAGAAGGTTATTCATATTCAGCAACAACGAGCATCGCCACTTCAAACTCACCGCGGTATTATATTTATAAACTACAAATTAAAGCGCTGTATTCTAAATCAATATATTCTCAAATTCACACCATCTATTGGCCAAGGACTAAATCGGGTGGTATTACGCACCAATCAACCTTTGGCGATCCCAATATCAAGCAACCTTGCCTTTTATCTATTTACTTCAAGACAATACTAATACAACACAAGTGGGATTTGAACACCGCGCATATATAGATCACTATCACTTTCAAGCTTCACTATATGGTTGAAAATAAAATCTGTAGTCGTTCAGCCAAGCTTCATTAAAACAATAATCTTATTACATTTTTAGTAAAAAAGTTCACGAACCACCGTTTAAATCAGGTTTTGAGTATTGAAGTTTCGGAGCTAACCTTGATTATTGACGCCTCATCTATCGCACCTAAAAACTGTTTTTGTATAAACATACTGAATATCCCCGTCTTTCTTCGCAACGTAGAAAATTTGCTGTGACGCTGCAATCTGAAATTCTCTCCACATATTAAGTTATTAAGTCTTGTTGCTGCAGCACTCATCCAGATCAGCTTAATAGGCGAATCAAAAATTCAAAGGATGATATGGATTGTTTTTAACTCGCACACGTCTCTGAATGGGTTTACGCAATCAATGCATATTTATATAGCTGTTTTTACCTTTCCAAATTAAAGCAGTCAGACGTCGAATAACTGATGATGAACTCTTATCGACAGTATTCGGTTTATTTTTTATTTGTTATCACGATTAGTAATATCAGTATTAATTTTTCTATAAACAAATCCAATTCCGTTAAAAAAAATAAAGCACAGTTTATGACTTAGTACTTATTGAAAAATATATTTTTTTTTTGTTTTAGCGAGATATAATATTGATTTGAAAAAAATTACAAACTCATTATTTTAACAGCTTTCGAATTTTATATAATTTCATCTTCAGATAATGTGTGAAAGTAAAAACTAATTTTGCAATTTCGAGGCCTACGATTGGTAAATTAATGATGACGAAGTACTTGCGAAAATTCTGCTTCAAAAAATTTTTACTTATAACACATTATCTGAAGATGAATTAATAAAATTCGAAAACTTGTTAAAAAATGTAGCTTTTAATATTTTAATATGAAATTTAAGTGGCGTATTATATCAATTATGGGGCCACTTTTGCCATTTTTAAGCCAACATTTTGCCACATAATCTGGTTTTTGAAAACAACTTATCCGATTGTGTTCTCAATTAGCTCAAACTGAGCACAAAAACTTAGGGAAAAACAACTTAAAAAATGGTACTGATTAGACTATTGTTTTTAATTTAAAAAAATGATAATTAAACAATTTCAGTAATCTCAGAAAAAAAAATCAAAAAATGATCCGAATCAGACCAATTTTTCTATTTTATTATTCATCAGATATTTGTGAGCTCAGTTTGAGCTCTCTAAGAACTAAATCAGATAAGTCTTTTTCAAAAGCCAAATTATTAAAAAAAAATATTGGCCAAAAAATGCCCAGGGGCCCGTAATCGGTATGGAC
>SCLH01079824.1:385088-396014 GCA_004367855.1 Oikopleura vanhoeffeni
TAGACGAGCTATGCCCAAGGCTCTGAAATGCATAAAAAAGTTTTAGTTTATTTTTTTTACTTTTGAACATTTTGACATTGAAAAATACGTCTTCTATGTTAGATTTTAAAGATATATGTCTTTTTTTAAATGCCATTTCTTATTTCTAGACCTCACAACCTCCTTAGATTTATGAAAATTGTATGAAGCAAAAAAATTTATTAGGTCAAACTTAAAAAAATCACCACTACAAAATTATTAAATAGTTACTTTCATTTTTGAAGAAAGTTGGTCCTGAAAATTTGATCAGTTGCGTTACTTCGTTAACTACGGTAAACAATTATAAAAATGTACTAATAAAACATTTTTGTCAGGAATGATCTATATTTGCAAATCTATTAATATGTTTGTTCAATCATTAATGGCCCCAAAAATGCTATAATATTCATGTGAAATCTAAATATTTAATGTGTCACAGTAACTGTGACCAACATACACACCGTTTACACTATGACTTGATAAATGATTATTTATCACTCAAGTAGTTATTTTGTTTGATAAAGCTGCGGAACTTTGTCATGACTACAAAATTATAATTCTCAAATTCAGGAAGAGTTCAGATCCATAATTTTTTGCAAAGAAAAAAAGAACAACAGCTAGACAGCCAATCACCGCCGACAATAACGTTAGGGAGTCCACATTAGTATTTTCAATGCTAAATTAAGGATTTATAAACGCAGAAAATAATTTTGATTTGTTCACTGAATTGAATTTGAGAAAAACTAAAAAAATACTCAATAATAAACCAAAATAATGCTGGGAAGCTTTTAACAGAATTAAAATAAGGCGAAAACCCTACTTTATTTCAAACTTTGATAAAATGTATTCTATGTAAAATATACTAGCTGTTATCGCACACAGTGAATTACGCACATCAATTTGTCGCGTAGGTTTCTTTTTATTATAAATTTATATTATTTATGACTGAAAATAATGTACAAACTGTGCATTCTTTATATCTGACTGTAAAAAGGGGCGTAGTAAGCCTCGATTTGAATTAATATTGAGCAATAAATACATAAATACAATAACCTCAAAATACAATTTCATATATACACTTACGAGCTACAATCGCATAGTTTTGTAATCGTGAAAAAATTTTCGAAAATTTTAAAAAATTTGAAAAATACCGCTCTCCCTGATTGGTCAAAATTCGACTGCATCAGATTATCAAAACAAATTTATATACCAAAATTAATAGTTAGTGAAACACTTGCGATATTTTTTTAGGATGCAAATTTAATGATTTCTGATTTAAATAAAGCCTTAGAGACATTAAAATGCTTCAAATTGATACGAGGTGATAATTAAGTGTATCTACGAACCCGATCAACAAAAAAATTTAGAATTTTTTTCTAAGTATTTTTTAAAAATGAAGTTAAAAAATAACGTTTGCTTAATTTGACCACTTAAACTTAAAATAACGTCTTGACTATAAGCCAACTTTCTCATCAGTGTTTTCACTGGCTTTCTTTTCGAAGCACTTTTCTTTCGAAATGACAAAAAATCAATTTCGAGTTTTAGCTTGCAAATTGCAAATAATTGTGGATGTACTTTTTCCCAAGATTTAAGGATAGATCTAACAAATTAGCTTTTAGGTTTTTTCTCATGAGCTCTTAGTTTTCAGTATATTTCACCGAAAAATGTCAAATCAGAGTCGCATACAGTATGCGGCATAACCTCCTAAGGGAGTATGGTCGCATTTTAAGGCCAAAACAGGGTTTTAGCGTCGCCTCAATGAAATACTAGAAAAAGCACGAACATACGAATTTCAGTTAAGAGATAATTGAACATAATATCTTGCTTCAACAAACAAAATCGGAGGCCTTAGATTGGCCGACCAATCAGGAACGACCTTTCAAAACTAATAATAGTTTTCACTTCAAAATGCTATTCCTTCCTGAGTTTCAAAGATAGAGAATATTTTTATAATTTTTATTGACCACAGAGAACGTAGCAGAACACCAAGGTCCAAGTTTTCTGATAAGAATTCCATCCGGCGCTTAAATGAGCAAAAAACTGTTTTTTGATCTTATTTTGAGTGCCTCGGGAAAATGCTACCCCTCCCTGGATTTTGACGGCAGAAACTAAATTTGGTATGAATACGATCCTAACCCTTGTGAGCATATAAAAAAAAGTTCCGCCAAGGCACCAGAGCCACAATTGTGGCTCTACTTTGAACGTTGTTAACAGAAGCTTTAGGCAGTTGGAAATTTCAATTTTTTCTGCATAAGGAAGTTGAGGTAATATGTTTTCATCCGAACATTTTATATTCTAGAATTTCAATTTTTTGTTCTAAAAAATATAGTGAGAAAAGCAAGGTATCCATACCACGTAATACACGGTCACAATTGTCTCTCACAAGTTGCATTTTTGTCGGAAAACGATGCACAAGTATCTGCTACGTCACAGTTTTGTCCGCTTTGATTTATATTCCATAAATCAAAAGGAATTTATAAATAAGTCAAAAATTTTGATGGAAAAATCATGATTTTTGATAAAAATGTTTTTTTTTTCCTATAAAAGCAGATTATAACACTTTTTTGTTATTTTCAAGTAAGTATAGTAATGAAGTACAACTGTGGACAATTTTTGATTGCTTAAATTCACTTTTATAATTTTTTAATTTTTTCATGGGATACTTGAAGTTGAAAATTTAGAAATTTCACTTCCGAAAAAAAATAACTGCTCCTAGATACCAATAAATTTTTATTTTAACTGTCATGCATGCACAAAACACTTTCCTAAAAACTGGCTAATCTCTCATTTGTATTGTATGTCTAGTTCCGAAATAATTCTTCCGGAAGTGAAACATAGACGAAAAATCCTAATAAATCAATTCCCCGTTATCCTAGAACCAAACATTCGAAAAAATAATTCAATTATTTTTTTGGAACCGAATCGAAATTCTTTATAATGTGTTTGAAAGAAAAGATTATACGATCCCGTTTTTTGCCTTTTTTGGATAATTTAAGGAATGCTTGAGCCATAATTGTGGCTCTGTGCTCACAAGGGTTAAGGATACGGGCAGAGCACCAAGGTCCACAATTTGCATTTTTGTATCTCTTTCTCTAGAAACAGCGATTCAAATTCTCAGAAATTTTCAAAATTTGAAAAAAAAACACACTGAATATGTTCAAATCGCGATAAAAATACTTTTTTTCTGACAAATGAAAATACGAAGAAATCTGATCAACTTATTTTTGTTCATATTTTCAGAAAAAACATTTTAAAAATAATCTGGTAAATTTCATGTCCGAGTCTCTCAATGCGACCAGTACTCCCTAAACCCTCCGAGGCATATATCGAAAATCCTGCCTAGTCGTCGATTTATCTGGAGCGTCTTAACTTTGATAAAGTGGCCAATTAAATCGCGGAATTTTTTAATTGAGTCGACAATCGGGTATTGTGATTAGACACTGGCTCAAAGTTATGACGCTCGAGATAAATCGACGACTAGGCAGGATTTTCGATATAGCCTTTTGAAAGGCTAAAGCCACTTTAAATCAGCCAAAAATGATAGAAAAAACGCAAAATTTTCGAAAAAATTTTTGTTGTCATTTGGGTTTTTTTATGCGTTCAAAATATAAACAATTGATTTGGTGCATTTTTATGACATAATAACAGCAGAAAATTTAGGAACCGGGATACCCTTAGTGGGTGGCATCGACTAGAGTCAATAGACCAGACAGAAAATAATTGGTTGATTTATTTTTTTGTGTTTATTATCGTTAGCTCAACCAGAATAAATGTGTTTCAGCTCATATAAATCATTTCCTATCTATTTTTGGAAATTTTTTTCGAATTTCATTTGTGAATTTGTAAAAATATCAAAAAAATTCAATGCATTAGAAAATTTCTACGCAATTTTCGTCCAAATTTTTTTTTCGTGAAATTTTAGGGCGAAACAAACAAAATAGGCACTTTAACTTTTTTCATGGACGGTTACATGTTTCCTGAACTCTTTGTAAAAAATCATAAGGTTTTCATCTTTCAAAGTTTCTTTGATAAGTCATGACTGTATTATAAAGACTCAAATTGATGTCTTTTCCACTCAGCTGAAAGACGTTTTAAACCATTTAAAAATATAATACCCAATAATTTTAGAAAATACCTATTGCAACAAAAACCCTCGGATGGATTCAGGGATCTTATCAACTGGTTTAATTTTCAGGGTCCTTGATTAGACCAGGAATTTTCAAAATTAAAATATATTGGTGGCCCTAAAAAGGGCCGTTTGCAGAATATTTCCAAGAAACTTATCCACCGAATCCATAAAGAGTACGTCCTCTTGGGTGCATAGACAACATCAAAAGCAGTAACAGTCTTTCTCTTAGCATGTTCAGTATAAGTTACGGCATCTCTGATAACATTTTCAAGAAAAACCTTGAGAACGCCTCGAGTTTTTTCGTAAATAAGCCCAGAAATACGCTTGACTCCACCTCGTCGAGCTAATCGTCTAATAGCTGGTTTTGTGATACCTTGGATGTTATCACGAACAACCTTTCTGTGCCGTTTGGCACCTCCTTTTCCTAGTCCCTTTCCTCCCTTACTCCCTTTTGTTCAAAAAAAAAGATGTCGCATTATACTGTACTTCGTCGAATCTTAAAAAGATGCTGTTTGGGGAAGAGACAGTTTATTTGATATCAATAATAATAATTTTAGGCGCGAGTTTATAACATCCGTTGGCTAAAACCAATCAGGCGCATTATCAAATCACTTTATTGAGTGGAAAAATTTCGCTCTCACTCGAAGGGGTTGTCGCTTCCACAGCAAAACATTTGGTTTACATTTTTCGACTTATTAAATCAAATATAAATCTAAAATGGCACGAACTAAGCAAACTGCACGAAAATCTTCCGGGGGGAAAGCCCCACGGAAACAACTAGCGACCAAGGCCGCCCGAAAATCGGCCCCAGCCACAGGCCCCATCCAACGGTCCTTTTTAGGGCCATCAATTCGAGGGGGTAGCGGTCGTAATCTGTTTTAAGGTCTAAAAACAACCCAATATTTTCAAGTTTTAGAGGTCAAATTGTAAAAACGTTATTTTTTAATTAATTTTTGAAAAAACGCAAAAATTTCGATTTTTTCTGTTGCTATTTGAGTTGTTATGCGGTTTTAAAACGTTAACGATTGATTTGGTGCATTCTTAATAAGAATTTCTTATGTCATAATTAGTGCAGAAAATGTAGGAACCATCCCCTTAAATCGATTTTCTGAGGTGTAGGGTGTCACAGGTCCAGGCTAATATAGAGACTAAGAGGGGTATCAAAAATCCGAGGAGTCCATTCCGGATGATTTTTTCCGAAAAAAAATGAAAATTTTTTGCATTAACTTTTCTTTTATCGAAACGAGAATCAATATTTAAATCATTTGTCTTGTTTGTTTTCTCAAATGCATCAAATCTGTACCGAAAATACAGTTTCACGAGAAAAGTTAAAATGACCATTAAAATTAAATTCGTAGCGTCAGGTTTTTGTTTGGTTAATCAGCCCGCTCGTTGTCGCTTTCTCTACGGTTGTCTCTTCACAAGCATAACATTTTGTATTTAATTAGCCACAGCCCGCACAATTCATCATAAAAGAAAAAGAAAAAAAAACTGAAACATGTCCGCCGGCATTGATCGAGTACGTCGAGAGCACCCAAAGTATTCCGTCATGGTTACTGAAGCAATCGCAACTCTCAACGACAAAAAGGGCTCTTCAAAAATTGCAATTGAAAAGTTCATCTGTGCTAATTACAAGGTTGGACTAAACTATGACGCACCACTGAAAAGAGCCCTACTAGCCTCTTTAGAGGATGGTGTTCTCATCAAGCCAAAGGGTGTAGGTTTGACTGGCTCTTTTAAACTTGGACATGTTGGAAAGCCAAAAGTAGTTAAGAAAACTGCAGCCAAAAAAATTGTGAAAAATGCCCCGGAAAAGAAAGCCTCCCCTGTTAAAAAGGTTGTCAAAAAATCCCCAAAAAAGGAAGCTAAGAAGGCTACCAAGGCAAAGAAATAAGTTTTATCATCTCTTTGTAATGACACGGCTCTTTTCAGAGCCACAAATCTTAAGGGTGTGGGGGACGATATCTCAGCTTCAAGTATAATACTTTTTGATACACCTATTTTGTAGGGAATTTTCTGCCAAGTTTTTTCACTAATAAGATTTTTTTTGGTTTTGAGATTTTTTCAAAGAAAAGTCGGTTTTTCGGGAGTTGAAATTAAAGATTAAATTAAGGGTGACGATAATTGAGATTTCTCAGATAACTTTTTTGATTGCCCTATTTTGTAGAGAATTTGTCACTGAGTTTTCTAACTCCCAGGATTTTTTCTGGATTTTGAATTTTTTNATTAGCCAGTTTGTAGATCCAGCCTTTAGCTTGCGTGAGAAATGTGTCAAAACTTTTTTGTATGCACACACTCCCTGACACATAAGCGACACAAGAGGACCCAAGCCAAATTGGTAAAACTATCTCCTCCCACGTTTTATGTCGAAATTATCTAAAATTTTTACATAACTTGTAAAAGTGGTAGGCGAAACTTAATCTCGGTCAAAATTTTTAATTTCGCTCTAGTTTTTCTAGAATATGCAGAAAACCACCGTTTTTTGGCAATTATCCGTCGGAAAAACTATCTCCTCCTAGGATTTTTTTTACAAATTCATTCATTATTTTTTTTTGATGATTTGGTCGGTAGTACACTTTGTTATCACCCCAAGTCATTTTGAACCATTTGTAATGCCCCTAAGGTCTTATGAAACCAGCGACCAGTACCCCCTTAAGGGAGTGGGCTTCGATATCTCAGCTTGACGTATAATACTTTTTGATACACCTATTTTGTAGAAAATTTTCTTTCAAGTTTTTTCACTTATAAGATTTTTTTTGGTTTTGAGATTTTTTCAAAGAAAGTCGGTTTTTCGGGAGTTGAAATTAAGGGTGACGATAATTGAGATTTCTCAAATAACTTTTTTGGATGCCCTATTTTGTAGAGAATTTGTCACTGAGTTTTTAAGTCGTAGGATTTTTTCTGGATTTTGAATTTTTTTCAAATAAAATAGGTTTTTGAAAATTTATAGTTCAGAATTTCGACAAAAACTAGAAATTCACAAGTCGTTCCTGAGACTTTGGAGAAAAATTCAAAAAAGGGGCGACATTTGAACCTTAATCTAGGCTTTGCGGTGAATTTTATGTACAATTTCAAAATTTTCCACATATATTTAAGGGAGTACTGGTCGCATTTTAAGGCCAAAAACAGGGTTTTCAGCGTTGCCTCAATGAAGTACTAGAAACAGCACGAACATATGTATTTCAGTTTAGGGATAATTAAACATTAATCTTGCTTTCACAAAACAAATCGAAGGCCTCTGATTGGCCGACCAATCAGGAACGACCTTTCAAAAGTGGCACTATTTTCACTTCAAAAGCCTACTCCTCCCTGAGTTTTGAAGATAGAGAATACTTTTATAGCTTTTATTGACCACAGAGAACGTGGGCAGAACCCCAAGTTCTGTTTAACTCAAATTTCATCCGGCGCTTAAATGAGCGAAAAACTGTTTTTTGGCCTTCTTTTGAGTGNTTGAGATTTCTCAGATAACTTTTTTGATTGCCCTATTTTGTAGAGAATTTGTCACTGAGTTTTCTAACTCCCAGGATTTTTTCTGGATTTTGAATTTTTTTCAAAAAAAGTAGGTTTTAGAAAATTTATAGTTCAGAATTTCACCAAAAACTAGAAATTCACAAGTCGTTCCTGAGACTTTGGAGAGAAAAATTGAGGAAAAGGCTACCGTTCGGAATTTAATCCAGGCTTTGCGGTGAAGTTGATGTACAAATTGAAAATTTTCCATATATTTTCAAGGAGAAGTAGGCTTTTGCGTGAGGCTCCCAAATACGCTGTTTTGACCACTAGGGGCAAATTTTTTTTAAATTTTCTACCGCTCGGAGATGCGCATTTATATTTGGAAGTTAAATTGCAAATAACAAGTAAAAATGATGAGAAATGAATGAGGAGTAGGCTTTTCAGTACTTTTAGAGACGCCTACTAAAAACCATTTTCTGAGCGTAGGTTGAGGTATCAGATGCTCTTAATAGTACTGGCATCTTCCTTAAGAGTTGTACTACGTATTTGGAAAAAAAAATAATTATTTTTGAAGCCAGGTTTCTAAGAAACTTTGCTTGAAAATGTGTAAAAAAGAGCCCAATTATCGTCCCCCACATGCACGGGCTGGAAAGACTTTGACGGAGGGCCATAAGTTATGGCCCATAACGCTGCACACCATCTTCGGATTAGTATTAAATTCTCCGGATTGTTATTTCGTAATCTAAAGAACAAAATTGTTGGATAATTTAGAGAATTGTATGTTGAACCAACTGGTAAATAAGGTTAACCGGAAGCAAAAATACATTTTTAATGATCGAATAACTTTTACATCCAGCATCATAAATGTTCGATTTTTGGCATAAGCTAGAAAATTCAAATGTGAAAAAAAATGGCCGCTCTTTTCTTTTAAATTTTATCCTGAAAGGGCCTCAAAATCGACGAAAACTGTCGTTTTTCTTAGTTTTGGCATGGAAAATCGTATTTTTTATACATAACACTTAAAATAATGTTTTTACATTTCCTATACAAGGTGCTCCTGACAATTACGCAAAAAATGACCGATGTTTTATTTTTATATTCAAGCTTATTTATCTTTAAATCTAACTCAAATCGAAGCTAATTTTTGCGGCATTCGAAATTTTGTTGTCGATTTCATTCCAGAAAAATTCAGAAATTTCGAATTCTCTATAAGTATTTTATGCTGTCATTTTTGTCCTGCTGAATCAAAAACTATAATTTTTCTTGCCTAGAGTAGCCAAGCTTTTAAGTTGTATGAAAAAATTAAAATTTTTTATTTTTTGAAATTTATTTTTGAAAACTGATCAAAAAAATTGGGAAATCTGGCGTATCAGACGCAATTGAAACTTTGAACGACTCGCATTAATAAACTAAACAAGATATTAAAAAAACCAATGCCATATTAACCTGTAGCACACAATTTCGAATAAGTGATTTTTTTAAAAAAAATCTGATATCAGAATCGAGCGTTGTTTACAGAAAACTCTTATAAGATAAACCTTCAATTTTTTCTTTATAATCAAGTTGAAGAGTTAAATTTTCGGAAAAAAATTCATATTCTAGAAACTTTATGTTTAATTCTAGAAAAAAACGTTTGAAAAGCAAGGTTTATTAAGGGGGTAGGTGTCGTTTTTTTTTTAGCTCTTTATAGAATTAATTTATGATAAATAAAATTTATTTATATTTAATATCGGTTATGACTTAAGTTGACCCAAGGAATCTCGTGGTGGCAATCATTTTTTTCAAAACATTCTAGAACAAAATCTGGAATTTTCAAAATTCGAATATTTTTTGCATTAACCCGCATAAAACTGGTATTCTACCATGATATGGACATTTTTTATTGGTGAATATGACCCGCCTAAAACGATGCATGACATTAAAATTATCGGAAATGTCTTAATCGAATTCTAGAAATTTCAATTATTTTTAAGCAAAAATTTTCAACTCAATTATCGAATTTGACGATGATCGGTTCAAAATTTCGATTAACTGTAAGCCAACTTTTTGATCGGTGAAATCTCAGCTTCAATTTGGTGGTTCTTTTGTTCCGATCAGACGAACTTTTTTTTCGAACTTTTCATTTCCGGTTCACTTTTAGTCATATTTCTAGAATTCTAGGATAAAATTCAAAAATCCGAGCCAAAGATATTGACGACACTATATTTANTTGTGCATCCATTCCAATACCAAAATAATTTGTGAACACCACTGTGAGCTTGTATCACCTGATATGCTGTACCTTGCTCTTATCAGTAAATTTTCTAGAACTTAAAATCAAAATTCTAGAATATCAAATGTCGGATGCAAAAATATATCGTTTGAACTTCCTTATGCAAAAAAAAATGAAACTCTAACTACCTTGGGCTTTCTGTAATAGGCGCTTGAACAGTCACCTATATAAAGGTGTCGGTGCCTTGGCGGAACTTTTTTTTCTGTGCTCACACGGGTTAAGCTTTCTGTAAACAACATTCAAAGTAGAGCCACAATTGTGGCTTTGGTGCCTTGACGGAATTTTTTTTTATATGCTCACAAGTGTTAAGGTAGTTGGAATTTCAATTTTTCTGCAGAAGAAAAACATAGTGAGAAAAGCAAGGTATACCATATCACGTGATACATGGTCACAATTGTCTTTACAAGTTACATTTCTGTCGGAAACGATGCACAAGTATCTGGCCAACGTTAAAGTTTTGTCCGATTTGATTTATATCTCATATATCAAAAATAATTTATAAATAAGTCAAAAAATTTGATGAAAAAATCATGATTTTTGATAAAAAATGTATATTTTTTCCTATAAAAGCAGATTATTACACTTTTTTCTATTATTTTCAAGTAAATATGGTAATGAAGTACAACTGTTGACAATTTTTGATTGCTTAAATTCAATTTCATAATAATTAAATTTTTTCATCGGATACTTGAAGTTGAAAATTNAGAAATTTCACTTCCGAAAAATATCTGCCCCTAGATACCAATAAATTTTTATTTTAACTGTTATGCATGCACTAAACACTTTTCTAAAAACTGGCTGATCTCACATTTGTATTTTATGTCTAGTTCCAAAATGATTTTCCCGGAAGTGAAACATAGCCTATGTTACATAGGCGAAAAATCCTAATAAATCAACTCCCCGTAATACTGAAACCGAACATTTGAAAAAAAATTCATTTATTTTTTGGCAACCTAATCAAAATTCTTTATAATGTGTTTGAAAGAAAAGATTCTACGATCTCGTTTTTTGCCTTTTTTGAATGATTTTAGGTATGCTCGAGCGAGTCGGTGTCTAG